>CANYLF010322860.1:0-11951 GCA_948193215.1 Bocquillonia castaneifolia
TGTGAGTTACCACCCAAAGGACAACTGCATGATAACGGCCTCTGTTGACGGCACCATTCGGGTTTGGAAGACTTGAGAACAAAAACAAATAAAATGTTATTCGGGTTACAAAAGCAAGCAGTGCTTTCTTGATGCCATACCTGTAGCTGTGTCTGCTCTTAATGATGAGAAATTCTATTTCCCAGGATGGAACTTTTTATAGTTGATGAGGTTTGGATCTACTGGTTCTCACGTTTTTATTATAGCCCGATGTTGGTTTTATTGTGTGTTAAATTTCACTGATCTCTCAAAAAATTTTGCAATCTCAATTTACAGAAACCATAGCTTCCCTTTCCCACAATACCAAAGCCAACCAGGGGGATTAAGGTTGTTTTGGCTGTTCAAAAAAAGAAAAGGTTGTTTTGGAAAATCAATTTTTTTATTCATTTGCCTAGCAAAAAATTACATGAAGCATTTTCAGTGAAAACCTTATTTGTCACCTTGTTTGGCTACATGCAAAGTTAGCTATAATTTATATATTTCACAGTCGAGTATGGTGAAGAATTTTATTCTAAAATCAAGGAAATAAAGCAGAGAATTATTTGTCTCCAATGATGGTCATTTGCCTATGACAATTTGAGAGTAGGGAATTTTTATTTTTGTTCAAAAACAATATCATTACCCGTCTCATCATAATTATGCATTTTAACAATTGTAGTTGCCTATCCAATCATTAATGGATAATAACTTATTTGGTGTATGAACTTTTTTAAATTTTACAATTAGGTGTTAAAAAAATTGAGTGTTGTAACTTGTAAAATAATAAAGAAAAAAGTTCTCATAAAATTTTAGTTTGATCCTTAAACTTATTTTTATCTTAAATTTATTCAAAGAATTGCTTTTTTATACAATTTATTTTTTTTGTACCTTAATTTTATTAAAAAAACCACAATAAATAATTAATAATATTACTTGTTTTATTTTTATTTTTTTTCTTGCATTTAAATTTTAACAACTAAAAAATAGTTTATCATTATTTTTAGTAGCTTTATTTTTAAAATATATTTAATTTTAGTGCAAAAGGGCAATTTTTTAACTAGAAAAAAAAAAAGAAATTAAGGTACTAAATTATATAATATAAAATATTGAAATTTAAAGGTGATTAAAATATTATAATTTTGTTATATTTAAATGTTAAAAATATAAAATAAAATTATCAATTATTATTATTATTATTATTATTATTATTATTATGGAAAATATTTGAAAAATTTATCACAACCATTTTTTAAGAAAAAAATTTCATATTATAAATTTCTTTCTTATAATATATATAATTACACTAAATTTTAATTTGCATTAAAGTTAATTGTGTAGAAAACTATATTTATTTTCATGCTTTATTTATTTTGAATAATATAACTACATTCAAGAGAAATTATTCAATTTCATAAAAAAATTTTTTTATGGATTTGGAGAGTAAAAATAAGTTTAAGGACCAAAATAAAATTTATTATTTTTATTAATTGGATCGTTAACAACAAAAAATTTTAATAATGGAATAACAATTATATAATTGTTTGAGGGTTTAATAAAATAATTATAAAAGGAATAAACAAAACAAATTTAAAGTACACGAGCTTAATAGAAAAATTATGAAAGTCATATATTCTAGGCAACTTGTTGGTAACCCATAAAAAACCTTATGTTGTAATTATTTTATAGTTTGCAATATTCAATTGTAATAAAAAAAAAAATTCAAACATCAAATTGTAAATTTTTGAAAAGTTCAGATACTAAATATGTCATTATCCCTTAATTTTAATGAATGCCAGGGAAATAGTTGACTTTTGAAAAGTTACGGATAAAGTAGTTATTTTTGGTAAACTTTAAGGGGAAGTGGTAATTTACCCTTTTAATAAAGACTGATTTTGTTTACCCAAAAATGTAAATTGTCTAGAAGGTAAAGTAGATTTTAATTTTCATTTTATAGTAATTGAAATTCAATTTATCAGCTACATATAATATGTAAATGTGCTACTTTATATCATTCCCATTTCCAACCCTCCACCTAGTCCGTTTTCTCACCAACTCTTATGCAACAGTCAAACCTAGCTGGAATTATTTCCAACTTTAGTTTGAAGAAAAGAACATGAAGGGTAATATTTGGCTTTAAAAATCTTGAGTAAATTTCACTCATGGTTCCTTAACAATCTTCTCTCTCCTATCATAGTCCCTTAACTTTTTTTTTTTGTAACAAGAAAATTCTCCAATTATAAATTTATAACACAAAAGTCCCCACCATTAGCGTACATCCACTACTGGTAATCTAATTTTACTCTCTTATAATTCCAATAAATTAAGAATATTTTATTATGTCATCTCACAAAAATTGAGACCATTTGGATATATTATCTATTTTCTACGAATTTTTCAATTTATTCAGTTAAAAAATAGAAAACAAATAATTTCATGGTCAAAATTTTTTTTTATAAATTGGATTGTATTTTTCCTAACCCATATGCAAAAATTCATATTAAAATTTATTAAGATGAATTTTTTAGAAGGGGGTGATCAATGGGGCAAGGACTTTTGTGTTATAAATTCATAGTTGGAGGATTTTCTGGTTACAAAAAAAAAAAAGTTAAGGGACTATAGTGGGAGAGAGAAAGTTGTTGAGGAACCGTGAGTGAAATTTACTCAAAAATCTTGGCCAATAGACTGTTTAGCTTAGTCATTAATAACCAACCTTATTTGCTTAGCATAGCCAAATTGAAATCTCTAATTCTTGTAAAACCTAAACCTCCAAATTTTTTAGGAGCACACAAACCACCTCAACCTCTCCAATTTATCCCTCCACCACTTTTAAACTCATCACTCCACCAAAATCTATTCAACATTCTTTTAACTTCATAACAAAGAGTAACTAGCAATTCAAACAGTTGCATAACATAATGGGGTAAAACCATCAGCACTGTTTTTATCATAACCTCTTCACCTGCACTAGAAAAGAAATCCCCCCTCCATCCATTGATTCTCCTATGGCATTTCCCCTTAATAAAAGAAAAGATTTCCTTTTTATTTCTCCTAACCAAAAAAGGCATTCTTAAATAAGAGCCCTTGCTATCTAGAATCCAGGTAATTTTTACTGACGGTTCCCAAATTTTCTTCTCTCTCCAACCATCGTCCTTAAACTTTTTTATGTAACACAACAGTCCCTCAGCTTTGAGTTTTGTAACACAATAGCCCCCGTCGTATGTATTTCCTTTCTAAAAAAATTCATTATAATTAATTTTGATATGAAATTTTGCATGTGAGTCAAGAAAAATACAATCTAACTTTTAAAAAAATTAAAAATTTTAAACCATGAAATAATTTTTTCTATTTTTTAATTGAATAAAATTGAGAAATTCATAGAAAGTAGAAACAAAAATTCAAATGGTCCCAATTTTAGTGAGAAGTTATGATAAAATATGATAAATTTATTGGAATATAAGATGGTAAAATTGATTAACATATGGGGATGGAAAGTAATGGCGAGGACTTCTGCGTTACAAAACTCAAAGTTAAGTGATTGTTGTGTTACAAAACTCAAAGTTGGGGGATTGTCGTGTTACAAAAAAAAAGTTTAGGGACGGTGGTGGGAGAGAGAAGAAAGTTCGGGGACCGTTAGTGAAAATTATCCCTAGAATGGGGTCCCCACACCCAAATTACTACTCATTAAGACTTTGGTCACTCTGCGATTCTCATGGATATTAGAGCATTTGATCAGTGTCTCTTTTATGATTTATGGAAACCGGTCGGTTTGATTCTTTTTATCGGTTCGATGGTTTTGAAGCTCAAAAAGGATAAACCGGTCATCCAGTTAAATAGGGTGAACCGAACTGAACTGACCTCCAGTTTACGATTGAACCTATCGATCCGATTCAATTCTTAAAACCATGGTTTCTCAAACACCTCAAGAAAACCTCACTATTTTATCACTTCCAAATTAATTTTCCTTAACCCAAAAAAAAAAAATCATGAAAGCAATTAAATATTTTGGGTCACTCCACACACACTGTAATCAAACTCACCGTGTATGCGTGTGTTGCGAATGAGCAACCATTACCCAATTTAGACCTGTTCATGGGCCGGCCTTGGGCAGGTTCAGACCGGACCTAATCAAGCCTGACTGTTGAATTTCTAAACCCGGCACGAGCCCGGTTCGAGCCTAACTTTAAGTACCCAAGTTCAGTATATAGGTTGGGTATTTTCGGGCTCGAATTGGGCTTTTTCAGCCTACGTTGTATTTTTAACAAAATTTGAAGCCCAAACCCACTTATAAAAATTCGAACCTAATGCGCGTTTGGGTTAGGACTGAACTTTTATGAGAAATATGGTGTCTAAGCGGGCTTGAGCGGTACCCAAACCTATGAACAGTGTCACAGCCCGCAAGTTTCCCCTGCTGAGATGAGGTTCAGGCCCAGGAAGTCTCCAGAATTCTTTAGAAGACAAGGGAGGATTCTAGAAACATTCTAAAATATTATGGAGACATGTAGAAAATGTAGACTAGTGTAGAATTGTATAGAAAATTCTAAACACTTAATCTTAGTCGTTAGATCAAATCAATCCTTACCGTCCATTGAGGAGGTGGAGGCCTATAAATAGCTTAAGAACTTCATTTGTAACCATCAAGTAGAAATCAAGCAAGTTCTCTTTGTAATAAGAGTTCTCCAAGTTTCCTTAAGCTCTCTTTTGTTCTTCTTGCTATCTTAGCTAGCATTTTGCCTTTTGAGGAGTAAGGCTGACTAGCTTACCGAGGAGATGAGGCAGCCTCATAGTGAGTCTGTGGACAAGCCTAAGAACTCTAAGAAGGACCAAGTAGAAGGGTCCAAGCCATCCAGAAAGAAGAGAGGTAGGTCAAGGGACGTTGTGTCTGATATGAACGCTAGGTTAACAAAGGTATAGTTAATTATGGCCGAGGGACAGGATACGTTTGGGGACTTAGAGCAACACATCGTGGAGCTCGAGAATGGGAGAGATGAGCTTCAAGAAGGGATGCAAGGTGCCTTGAACGAAGGGTTGTCCAAATGTCAAGAACAAGTCAAGACTGTGGAGAAGAACCTCATTGCCAAGATTGCAACGTTGAGGGAGACGCTCGATAGCGTGGTTGCTAGATTGCAAGCCACTGAGAAAGAGCTTATCCTATGCAAGAAGGCAGCTGTCCAGGGAGGTGGAAGCGTGCCTATGGTAGTCTCCACTTCGACAAAGGTAGATGTTCCAAAGCCTAAAGCTTACAAGGGCTTAAGGAATGTAAAGGAAATTGACTACTTCCTATAGAGCTTGGAGCAGTACTTTAAGGCTCTTGGCTTAGTAGAAGAAGCCAAGAAGATCGACGCTGCCACACTCTTCCTAGAAGATACCGCAATGCTATGGTGGAGAAGGAGGAGTGGCAACATAGAGAGAGGGACATGCACCATCAACTCGTGGGGAGAGTTCAAGGAAGATCTCAAGAAGCAATTCTACCCCGACAATATTATTAGGGAAGCAAGGGCCAAGCTGCAATGACATTCACATAAGGGAAGCATCAAGGAGTATGTTAAGGAATTCACGGACACGCTCCTTGAAATTCCTAACTACACAGACAAAGAAGCCTTGTTTGCATTCACAGATGGGTTACAAATTTGGGC
Source organism: Bocquillonia castaneifolia (assembly GCA_948193215.1). Classification (NCBI taxonomy): domain Eukaryota; kingdom Viridiplantae; phylum Streptophyta; class Magnoliopsida; order Malpighiales; family Euphorbiaceae; genus Bocquillonia; species Bocquillonia castaneifolia. The sequence continues at coordinate 5,652 of CANYLF010322860.1, forward strand.
AAGGCTAGAGTTGGAGCGATGTGGTGTCCAAGTCCTCAATACTATCATTGCCGTGGCCGAATCTCCGATAGAAATTAAGAGGCATGAAGTGCCCAAGAGGGGGGTGAATTGGTGCGGAATTTAAAAAATATAAGAGGTTTTGGAGAATAGACAGAAATTTATAGTGGTTTGGTCCAACTCTTGACCTACGTCCACTTCTCCTAAATACACAATTTGGGGTTCCACTGCCACAAATGAAAATTACAAAGGAGATTTACAAGGCTATCTCCAACCTTTACAATGAAGATTTTACAGGCTATCTTCAACCTTTACAATGAGACTTACAAAGGCTCTCACAAACCTAGAGTTTACAAAGGCTCACCCCAAACCTAGTGTTTACAAGGTTAACACTAAACCTACCCAAGTGTTTAACAATCCTCACAAAGATTGACACTTGTACAAGGTAGAAAGATCACTCAACCTAAGCAACAAATGCTCTAGAGTTCTAACTACCCTCACACAATAAATTCACAAATGAATTTATTTACAAAGAAATTTAAGAAAATTAATTGCAAGAGTTTTGGCTATCTTTAGAATGTGTGTTTTTTTAAACATAATTAAGAGGGGTATTTATAGCCATAAACCCCAAAACTAGCTGTTAGAAACAATTCTAATTGTGTCTCCAGCGGATATAAGAATTTGAACAAAAAGTCCATCATTACCCTTGGTCGCGGGCGCGATATTCAGTTGACCAAAGGATCACAGGCGCGACAATTGAAACATCCTCCAACGGTCACGTTGACTGTGATGTCGCAGGCGCAATGTTGATTTATTGCGGGCGTGATATTTGGACATCTCCAATGGTCATATTGATTGGAGTACCGCGGGTGCGAGATTCAATAATCGCGGGCGCGAAGTTGTGTCCAGAGACCATGTTTCTTCCTGGCTGATAATCACGGGCGTGATATGTCATAGTTACGGGCGCGACAATGTTTCCAGTGAGCATGTTTCTTTTAGGTTGATATCGCGGGCGCGATGTTGCTTAACCGCGGGCGCGACAATGTGTCCAGAGAACATGTTTCTTCCAGGATGATATCACGGATGCGATGTTGCTTAACCGTAGGTGTGAAAATAGAAACAGAGAGTGATGTTTTCAGATGGTGATGTCGCGGGCGCGACATGCTTAGTTCGCGGGTGCGAAAATAGAAACAGAGAGTGTCAATAAAAACTTAATTTTTGGTCGTGGGCGCGAGTTGCATATCACGGGCGCGATATTGAAGCAGAGACTTCTACTTTCTGTCTGCTTATATCACGGGCGTGATTTCCACCTGTTGTCCAATATCTCGGGTGTGAATTTCAGGTCATTTGCTGATTTTGACTTTTGTTTAAAGATCTTCAATCTACACACTTAGAGAACTTTGTTAAAAAAATAATTAAGGTTGTTAAGCTCAAAATAAGATGGATTGATGCCTTCAAAGCTAACACACATTGTGTGCTCTGGAATGAAATCACATGGCGTGACTGAAGAGCAAATCAACCTTAGGGCTTTTCCCTTCTCTTTGAAGGATCAAGTTAAAGATTGACTCTATTATCTACCTTCTGGTTCTATCACCACGTGGAATGAGATGAAATGACTATTTCTAGAGAAATTCTTTCCTTCTTTGCGAGCTGCCAATATTAGAAAGGAGATTTATGGCATTACACAGATCACTAGGGAGACATTGTACGAGTATTGGGAAAGATTCAAAAGATTGTGTGCTAGTTTTCCCCACCATCAAATTTCTGACCAACTCCTTATCCAATATTTCTATGAGGGATTGTTGCCAATGGATAGGAGTATGATCGATGCAGTAAGTGGTGGAGCTTTAGTGAACAAAACACCTGAGGCAGCCAAACAGTTGATTTCAAACATGGCTGAAAATTCTCAACAATTTAGTACAAGAGCGGGTGGAGGATCCATCAAGCAGGTTAATGAGGTAAGTGATCTTAAAAATCAAATTTCTGATTTAACTGCTTTGGTTCGTCAAATGGCTATAGGGCAATTGTGAATAGCAAAGGCATGTGGAATATGCTCACTTCATGGGCATCCTACTGATATGTGCCCCACATTCCAACAATACTCCACGCAAGAAGCCAATGCTGTAGGTGGGTTTCCTAGTCACGCTCAAAGGAAGTATGATCCCTATTCAAATCATTACAATCTTGGATGGAGGGATCATCCTAACTTCAGCTATGGAAACCAAGGAGAACAACAAAGGACGCCTCCTTAGAACTTCACCAGACCGCCTCCAATTCTTACACAGACTCAGGCTCTAAACTGAGGTATGTCTTTGGAAGATATTGTTAAGAATCTTGCTAACAATACTCTTCAACTTCAACAGGAAACAAGGACAAGCATCCAGAATTTAGGCATCCAAATTACTCAATCGGCCACGTCAGTTAGTAAATTGGAAGCTTAAAATTCTGAAAAGTTACCTTCACAACTAGAAGTCAACCCAAAGGAGAACTGTAGTGCAATTTCATTGAGAAGTGGAAAGGAAATTCCTTCAGGGTCAACTCCACCTAAAGAAGCTGAAATAAGCAAGGGAGATGAAGAAAGAAGCTCCCACTAGAACAAGGCGTGGGGTAAAATTTGATCCTCCTTTATCTCTTTCATCTCACACTCCTACACCTCCTTTTCCTAGTAGGTTAGCTAAACCAAAGGAAGATGAGCAAGAAAAGGAGATTCTGGACATGTTTAGGAAAGTGCAAATCAATATCCCCTTGTTGGATGCAGTCAAGCAAATTCCTAAATATGCAAAGTTTTTGAAAGAGTTGTGCACCAACAAGAGGAAGATGAAAGAAAAGGGGAAGGTTGAGGTAAGTAAAAATGTGTCAGCAAGTTTGCAAAAGAATATGCCAGAAAAATGCAAGGATCCATGTATGTTTTCATTGCCTTGTGTGATTGGTGAAAATAAAGTTGAGCATGCTATGTTAGATTTAGAAGCTTCCATAAATGTCATGCCATTTTCTGTTTACCAATAATTGAAGTTAAATGACTTGCAAAAGACTGGTGTAGTTATTCAATTGGCTGACCGTTCTTATATTCATCCCCTTGGGATTGTTGAGGATGTTTTGGTACAGGTTAATGAGCTTATGTTTCCTGTAGACTTTTACATCTTAGAGATGGAGGGTAATCCCTTTTCAAAATTGACTTCGATTTTGTTAGGGAGACCTTTCATGAAAACTGCAAAGACAAAGATAGATGTAGATGAGGATACTCTCTCTGTTGAATTTGATAGGGAGATTGTTAAGTTTAACATTTTTGATGCTATGAAACACCCTAACGATGTGCATTCTCTTTGTCAAATTGATGTGATTGATTCTATTGTGCATGATGTTTTTGCCCAAGAAAGTGTTGGGAATGAGCTAGAATTAGATGCATAATCTAATTTAGAAGGAATTGTGGATGAATTTGGTGTAGAAGAATTATTTTCAGCAGCATTATCAGAGCCAATAAATTCTAATGCTGAAATTTCCTCTACTACTAACAAGATGTTACTTTCTATTGTGCAGGCACCGAAATTGGAGTTGAAAGCTTTGCCAGATCACCTTAAATACATGTATTTAGGTGAAGGAGAAACATTGCCCGTGATCATATCAAAAGGGCTCACAAAGGAGCAAGAAGAAAGTTTGGTTGAAACCTTGAAGAAGTACAAGGTTGCAATTGGATGGACTTTGGCTTACATTAAAGGCATTAGTCCATCAATTTGCATGCACAGGATTCTTCTTGAAGATGATGCTAAACCATCAAGGGAGTCACAAAGGAGGTTGAATCCAGCTATGAAGGAAGTGGTAATGAAAGAAATCCTCAAGTTGCTAGATGCAGGTATAATCTATCCAATCTCTGATAGTGAATGGGTGAGTCTGATTCATGTTGTTACAAAGAAAACTGGGATGACTGTGGTGAGAAATGTGAATAATGAACTTGTACCAATGCGTGTGCAAAATGGTTGGAGAATGTGTATTGATTTTAGGAAACTTAATCAAGTTACTAGAAAAGATCACTTTCCTCTACCTTTCATTGACCAAATGCTAGAGAGATTGGCTGGCAAATCTTTTTTTGTTTTCTTGATGGGTTTTCAGGTTTGTATCAAATTCCTATTGCACAGGAAGATCAGGAAAAGACAACATTTACTTGTCCTTTTGGAACCTATGCCTATAGGCGAATGCCTTTTGGTCTCTGTAATGCTCCAAGTACATTTCAAAGATGCATGACGAGTATTTTTTTCTGAATATATTAAGAATTGCATTGAAGTGTTTATGGATGATTTCACTGTCTATGGAAATTCATTTGATGAGTGCTTAGATAATTTAACCAAGGTTTTGAAAAGATGCATAGATACTAACTTGATTTTAAATTATGAAAAGTGTCCTTTTATGGAAACTCAAGGCATTGTTTTAGGACATGTGATTTCTTCTAGGGGTATAAAAGTTGATAAGGCAAAGGTGGATATAATTGCAAACTTACCCTACCCTACAAATGTTAGGGAAGTGCATTCTTTTCTTGGACATGCAGGGTTTTATCACAAGTTTATTAAAGATTTCTCCAAGATTGCTTTGTTGCTGGCAAATTTATTGCAAAAGGAAGTTCAATTCAAGTTTGGGAAGGAATGCAAAGAGGCTCTTGATAAGCTTAAAGGATTACTGACTAGTATGCCAATTATTCAACCACCTCGATGGGATTTACCTTTTGAAATCATGTGCGATGCAAGCAATTATGCAGTGGGAGCGGTTTTAGGCCAACGGATTGACAAGAAAAGTCATGTCATCTATTATGCTTCCAAGACTCTAAACCCAGCTTAGTACAATTATTCCACTACAAAGAAGGAGCTTTTGTCAATTATTTTTGCTTTGGATAAATTTCGTTCTTATGTGCTTGGTTCTAAAGTTGTTGTGTATTCTGACTATGCAGCTTTAAAGTATCTTTTGGCCAAGAAAGAGTCGAAACCAAGGCTGATTGGGTGGATTTTGCTTCTCCAAGAGTTTGACATAAAGATAAAGGGCCGAAAAGGAGTGGAGAATTCTATTGCTGACCACTTGAGTTGATTGATAAGGGAAGAAGATGATACACCCTTCAATGATGACTTCCCAAATGAGTATTTGTTCCAACTCAAAGGTATGATTCCCTGGTATGCTGATATGGTAAATTATTTGGTTACGGGAAATCTACCCAGCAGTCTTAGTAAGTCTAAGAAAGCTAAGGTTAAGAGTGAGTCTAAATACTATGTTTGGGACAAACCTTTTCTTTGGAAATATTGTTCTGATCAAGTGATTAGGAGATGTGTGCCTGAAAATGAATTCCAATCTATTCTATCATTTTGCCATGATTATGCATGTGGAGGACATTTTGGACCTAGGCGTACTGCTAAGAAAATTTTAGATAGTGGTTTGTATTGGGAATCTTTGTTTAAAGATGCATATGAATTTTGCAAAAGTTGTGAGAGATGCCAAAGACTAGGAGCATTAGCATGCAAGAATGAAATGCCTCAAGTTCCAATTCTTATTTTTGAAATATTTGATGTATGGGGCATTGATTTTATAGGTCCTTTGCCATCATCTTGTGGTTTTTCTTATATTCTTTTGGCTGTGGATTATGTTTCGAAATGGGTGGAAGCAAAAGCCACCAAAACTGATGACTTTCAAGCTGTAGTAGGTTTTGTCAAGGCTAACATTTTTGCTAGGTTTGGAATTCCAAGAGCAATCATTAGTGATCAAGGAACGCATTTTTGCAATGGATCGGTTGAAGCTTTGATGAAGAAATATGGAGTGAATCACCGAGTTGCCACCGCATATCATCCTCAAACCAATGTACAAGCTGAAGTCTCTAATAGAGAGGTCAAATCTATTTTGGAGAAAACGGTCAATCCGGGAAGGAAAGATTAGAGTCTTCGTTTAGATGATGCTCTTTGGGCGTACCTCACGGCCTACAAAACTCCTATAGGTATGTCCCCTTACCAAATTGTGTTTGGTAAAGCATGTCACTTACTGGTGGAAATCGAGCACAAAGCCTATTGGGCGGTGCGACGCTGTAACATGGATTTAGACAAAGCCGGTATGTCAAGATTGTTACAATTGCAAGAGTTGGAGGAATTGCGGTTGGATGCTTATGAGAATTTGAGGATTTACAAAGAAAAATCCAAGTTGTTTCATGATAACATGCTTGTTCGGAAGCAATTTGAGATTGGTCAAAAGGTGTTGTTATATAATTCTCGATTGAAGCTTATGCCTGGTAAGTTTCGCTCTCGATGGGTTGGTCCTTTTGTTGTTGTTAATGTCTTT
>CANYLF010323005.1:0-24625 GCA_948193215.1 Bocquillonia castaneifolia
TCTTCAACCTTTACAATGTGAGATTTCACAGGCTATCTCACGACCTTTACAATGAAGATTTCACAGGCTATCTTCAACCTTTACAAAGAGAATTACAAAGGCTCTCTCCAAACCTAGAGTTTACCAAGGCTTACCCCAAACCCAGTGTTTACAGGGCTAACACCAAACTTACCCAAGTGTTTCCTAATCCTCACAAAGATTGACACTTGTACAAGGTAGAAAGATCACTCAACCCAAGCAACAAATGCTCTAGAGCTCTAACTACCGACATATAATAAATTCACAAATGAATTTATTTACAAAGAAATTTAGAAAAATTAATTGCAAGAGTTTGGCTATCTAAGAATGTGTGTTATATTCTTAAACACAATTAAGAGGGGTATTTATATCCATAAACCCCAAAACTAGCTGTTAGAAACAACTTAGAGTGTGTCTCCAACGGATAGAAAAATTTGAACAAAAAGTTAATGATTACCCTTAATCGCTGGCGCGAAACTGATAATCTCTAAATATTTGATAAGGAAGTCTTGTTCCTCTCTAATGAATATGCAGGCGATGATTCAAGGACGAATCATTTTTTGAGAAAGTGGGAATGATGAGATCCAAGATGGCAAGTTTTGAATTCATAACATGGAGTCTTGCAAATCAAATTCATGAAGATTGAATTCAAATATGGAGCATATTTTGGTCAAGCTGATAATGGCAATGGTAATATGGAAATATTGACAGTGGCAATCTTATGGTGACAATGGTGTGATAAAAATAGGGTTGTTAGCTTTTCTATCAAGCTTAATCTCGAAAGTCAAGAAAGTCAACAAGTCAAAGTCAAAGTCAACTCAAGTGGTGAAGGTCAATGGTCAAGGGAGCCAACTAGTCAACCTCAAAGGGTCAACATGAAAGAAAGATGAAACCCTAGCTTGCTTCTAAATGGGGCAGCCACATAAATCGAGCCAAATCCAATTAGGAAGTTAAATTCGGATTTCTGAGGACAGCAGATTGTTTCGGCAATAACTTTTGCTACACAACTCTGATTGATGTGATTCAAAATGTGTTGGAAAGAGGAATTCAATATCTACAATTAAGATGTTTTATGAATTTTCATTGGAGGTTCTAAGGGGGTCAAAATTAGATCGCAAGGTCAGGAATGTAATCTGCCAACTTTTAGTTTCCAAATAGGTGTAGGTTTTTGATTTGTTTCCTTTTTGTTTAATAGGCAGCCACCTAACCTAACCCATTCGGGTTAGGAATTATTTCTAAACACTATATAAAGCTATGTATTTCATCCATAAAGAAGGTGAATGAGAATTTTCAAATTTTTGTTTATGCAAAACTCTATTATGTGTTGCATATTATTCTTAAGGTGTTCCTTTTGAATTTCTTGAAATTAAGCTATGCTTAGTTTAATTTCTATTCAATCTTTCAATAAATTATGATTATTGATCTTAGTTTCATATAACTAACATTGATAGTTTCGTTTTAATTGCAAACTTTAAAGTTAGATTATTGGGCAACGAATTCGAACTTATTGGTTTAGGTGATTCCTTTGCGTTAGGAGTTGACCAAATCAGTTTGCTTTCTAGCTTCAATTATGATGTTTGAACATATCCATCGAGTTCAAGTTCGTATCATTTGGTATCAGATTCGAACTTGTAAGTTTGGTTAATTTTTTTTCTTTGTTTTTCTTTCAAATTTACGAATTGAGTCTTCCCTTCATCTATTAAAATTCTGTCCGCAAGGTTTAGTGTTCGTTGTGTCCAAAATTTGTTAAGTTACAAGGCTGATTGTGTTTGTTTTGTTCTTATGTGCTTCGGATTGTTAATTGTTGAATCTGTAAGCTTGTGTGTTTGATTCAATTCCAATTTTCATTGTTTCTCTTTAAAAAAAAATTCTGATTGTGTTGATTCAATTTCTAGCCACAATATTCAAGATTGTTTATGGTTGGATTATGTTTAATTGATTGAATCCAAATCTGTCCACAAACTATAGGGATTATTTAAGTTGAATCAAGTTGTTTATTGTTTATTCCACATTATTTTCTATCAAAAATTGAATCGGAGCTTAATTGATTTCTTGAAATTTTTTTTTTGGGTTTTGTTTTTGATTGTATGAACTTGTTTTGTTCACAAGTTTATTTTTGGTTTTGTTGAGTCTTCTTGTTTTGTTTTCCTTATTACATTTTTTTTCTTATAAAAAAAGCAAAAATCATGTTGTCGTTTGATTCAAAACATAGGAATTCTGAAATTAGGGATAGTTCAGGATTTTTCTTACTCTCGTAATTCTAAAAGTGTTTTTTCTTCAAAGTCTAAGTTGGATCGTGATGAGTTTCTTCAAAAAGTGCTTCTATGTTTGAATTAATGAATAGAAGCTTTGAGTTAAATTTTCAAAATTTTTGTAAGAAATATGGGGCTGATTTGAAAAAGGAATGTGATGAGTATAAAGCTGCTTGGTGAAAGGAAAAACTAAAGATGTTCATAAGGTTGAATGTGAAAAAGTTACTTCTTGCATTCAATCTTGTGACATATCTTGTGTTGATTCTGATTTGGAAGTTATAAAGTGTTCCTCGAAGGAAGGTCCATGTTCAATCCTTGAACAAGAGGATGTATTGGTTGAAAATTCAGTTCCGTAAGATGTGGTTGTTATTGAGCAAGAGGCGAGTCAAGTTTATGAATACCGTCAATTGAAGATGTGTTTATTCAAGAGACTTTTAAAGATAAACAAAAGGAGTTAGTTTTACATGTTGATCATGTGGAGTTTGTCTTGATCATGTGGAGTTTGTCATTCCACATGAATTTCAATTTGATTTACTTGATTATCATTATTTCTTTGTGTTGAAATTCATACAAGTAATTGAGAGTAAATTTAGTTTTGTTTATGATTTGTTTATTACTCAAATTCCACAAAGTTAGAGGTCGTCTAATTATGAACAAAGGGGTTTTCTTTGTTTTATGTGTGTATTGTTCCTCTCTAATGAATATGCAGGCGATGATTTGAGGATGAATCATTTTTTGAGAAAGGGGGAATGATGTGATTCAAGATGGCAAGTTTTGAATTCATAACATGGATTCTTGCAATTTGAATTCATGAAGATTGAATTCAAATATGGAGCATATTTTGGTTAAGATTGACAATGTCAATGGTAAGATGGCAATATTGACAATGACAATCTTATGGTGACAATGGTGTGATGAAAATGGGGTTGTTAGCTTTTCTAGCAAGCTTAATCTACAAAGTTAAGAAAGTAAATAAGTCAAAATCAAAGTCAACTCAAGTGGCCAAGGTCAATGATCAAATGGGTCAACAAGTCAACCTCAAAGGGTCAACATGAAGGAAGGACGAAACCCTAGCTTGCTACTAAAGGGGGCAGCCACATAAATCAAGCCAAATCCAATTAGGAAGTTAAATTCAGATTTCTGAGGACAGCAAATTGTTTGGGCCAGAACTTTTGCTACACAATTCTTATTAATGCGATTCAAAATGCTTTAGAAAGAGTACTTCAATATCTATAATTCATATGTTTTAGGAATTTTTATTGGAGGTCTCTAAGGGGTCGAAATTAGGTTGTAATGTCAGGAATGTGATCTGTCACCTTTTAGATTCCAAATAGGTTTAGGTTTTTAATTTGTTTCCTTTTTGTTCAATTGGCAGCCGCCTAACCAAATCCATTAGGGTTAGGAATTGTTTCTAAACACTATATAAAGCTATGTATTTCATCCATAAAGAAGGTGAATGAGAATTTTCAAATTTTTGCTTACGCAAAACCCTAATATGCATTGCATATTATTCTTAAGGTGTTCCTTTTGAATTTCTTGATATTGATCTATGCTTAGTTTAATTTCTATTCTATCTTTCATTAAATTATGATTACTGAACTTAGTTTCATATAACTTAGGGTGATAGTTCTATTTCAATTGCACACTTTCAAGTTAGATTCTCGGGCGATGAATTCGAACTTATTGGTTTGGGTGATTCCTTTCAGTTGGGAGTTGACCAAATCAGTTTTCTTTCTAGCTTGGATTTTGATTTGTGTTTGAACGTATCCATTGAGTTTGAGTTCGTATCATATATCAAAGCAATAAAACATAACAAATTCTTCATTTTACATGCATAATACATTTATAAAAAGTCAGTTTCTATTATTAACAAACAAGATGCATTTTAATAAATTTACCAAATATGGTTAAAAATTAAATTACATGCAAAGGTGATTAAAACACACAAACCACCAAATAACACAACTTAGGTTTCTAACTTATTTTAACCTACTTTAATTACAAAATAAACATTATTAACCATTTTTCATGCATTAAAACATACTACAATTACCCAAGAAGGATTTGAAACTTACCTTGTTGCTTAATTCCATGTGAAAAGCAATTTTTTAAGCCAAAAATAAGCCCAATGCCAGTGTAACCCACCAATGCCAGTGTGGAGTGGCAATACAGGCTTACCAATGCCACTTCAACTGGCCCCAATGCCAGTCCAAGCACAGATCCAAAGAAAAATGCAGAAAATCATGGAAAATGCAACAAAATACAACATACAAACGATTTGAATGCCAAAATCAAATTTTCTAAGCCTAAAAACATTCATATTAATTCCAAAACATATTACCACACGTCAAAACACATTAAAACGCATATTTACATTCAAAAAAGCAATTTTTATGCATTAAAACCACATAAATATTCATAAAAAATCATATTAACATAAAATAACTTTAGATCTTACCCATAAGTATATCAACACTACAGAAACTCATTAGTAACATAAAACACACATTCAGAGGATTTCAACATCATTTTACATAATTTAAACATTTAAAACATGCCAATGAACATTTAAAATCATAAAAACATGTTGTTCACAATCAAATCAAGCAATGAATGATCAAAACAACAAATAAAACACATAAAACTTACCTATAAACTCTCTAGAATTGGCTTGAGTACCCTCAGGGAGCGTCAAATGATGTAGAACAAGGAATTGGAATGGCAAGTAGTATTTCTTCTCAACATACACTGAAAAAACCAATGCAAAGGAAACCTAGGGTTTCTAAGTCCAAAATCTTTGTAAAGTGAGTTGATTTTAGCTTAGGAACACCAAGTTTAGACTTAATTCCAATTAAAAATGAATTTTTTGATTACCAGCCAACCAACCCCCTTCTCAAGGAGAATTTGTTGCCTTCTATAGGCAGTAAAACTAAAAGGGAAGATTTCAAATCATTGAATTTTTATCCCTATCTAAATTCAAATTGATGTTCACCCATTCTTGTGGATTAATCATCTGAATATAGCCTCATTCTTGGGCTTTAGGGGAGTCAAATTCGTCTGATCTAGATGCTATAGATAGATTTTGGAAGAGATAAAGATAGAAGATTTATTTTAGATAGTGATAGAGAATGAAAATCCACTTAAAATTAGAGATAAACCAAAGAGATAATGATAACCAAAGATAAATAGATAATATTCACCATTTCTATCTCATCTTAAGCTTGAAAAATGATCTGGACTGAAGCTTAGCCTTATTCGATCATTTGGAGTTTGAAAAGGGATCGAAATATGCATTTTGAGCTATCAAAGGACGTCCACACCACTTCAATTGGCGTTAGGAAGGGTCAACGCTACTCCAAGTGGCATTGGAAGCCCTTGGGTGGTGTTTGGCCCTTTTGAGGCCCGAAATGTCTGAATTTGAAAAATCGTATTAGGGATAAAAGTGTGCAGAATGGCCCAATCTATTGCTAATTGGAGTTTTAGGCCATTTTGAGACTCACACAAGAAGTTATGGAAAAAAACGTCTGAATTTTACACGATTAGGTTTAAAACAAGCTAGTTTTGACTCAAAATGAGTTTTTCAAGTTTCAAAACGCTTTCAAAAGCAACAAAGTGATTAGTAAGAAGGCAACATCATTCAACTTATGCTAATTAAAGCATATGCTATCATCATAGGGCCTCCGAGCCGTATCCCCATACTTGCATCCAAAAATTAGCTGTCTACACATAGTCAACATCCTGTCTTCTAAAGCTTTCAAAATGATGAAAAAGATGATAATTGATAACTGTAAATTTACCACCCCACTTATCAATTTAGCTGGAAAAGTCATTGTGCCCATGGAAGTGATAGAATTGAGTGTAGAATTAGGAAAACCTAGAGAATGACCTATTATGAGTTTCAAGGCTCTTTTTAATATAGTAGACATGGAACTGGCATACAATGGAATCTTTGGACGTCCATTCCTAGATGATACAGGTGCAGCCATGAGCATTAGATATCTAACCCTAAAAGTTCCAATGGCAGGAGTTGTGGTAATAAGGGGAAACCAAGAGGAAGTTCAAAAGTGCTACATAGTAGCAGAAAAAGGGAAGATTGAGGCTCTTCCCATAGAGGAAGTTTTTAATCCCGCACAAGGTGAAGACAGGCCTGAACCTTATGAATCCACTGCGGAGATTAAATTGAAATAAAATAAAAAAATAGTAAAGATTGGGATGGAGATCAAAGCTGAAACAAAGAAAGACTTTGAAAAGGTTGTGCATGAAAATGCCAACTCCTTCACCAGTATCCCATATGAGATTGTCAGCGTAGACCTCAGAATGTGTGTCCATAAGCTCAACGTAGGCCCACAAGCCAAACCAGTCAGGCAGAAAAAAAAAAGAATATTTACCATAGAAAGGCAGTTAGCAATCTAACAGGAAATTTAAAAGCTATAAAATGTAGGTTTTATCAAAGAGCTCCACCATTCAGAATGGCTGGTGAATGTTGTACAAGTAAGGAAGGCGAACAGAAAGTTTTGCATCTACATTAACCTTACTGATCTTAACAAGGCCTGCCTAAAAGATCACTATCCATTACCTTCCATCAATCACTTGGTAGACTTAACAGTGGGATATGAAATCCTAAGTTTTTTCGATGCAGCTCAATATTATCATCATATCAAAATGTTTGAACCTGATCAAGTAGAGATAGCTTTTGTAGCTAACAAAGAGAGCAACTGCTATACAATAATGCCTTTTGGCTTGAAGAATGCTGAAGTGACATATCAAAGGTTGCTCAACCACGTGTTCAAAGACCACATTGGAAACAAAATAGAAGCTTATGTTGATAACCTCATTGTGAAGAGCAAGACAGAACCTGAACACACTAAAGATCTAGAGAAAATCTTCCAAGTTCTCAACCAGTTTAGGATGAATTTAAATCCTGAAAAATGCACTTTTAGTGTCAAAGCAGGAAACTTTTGGGGTTACATGGTGTCCCAAAGGGGAACTGAAGCTAATCCCATGAATATCAAAGAAGTACTGGAGATGCCCTCCTTGAAAAACATCAATGAGGCTTAGAAACTTAACAGCCAAGTGACTACTTTAGGATGTTTCATTCCTAGCTCAGCCCGAAGGTCACTCCCATTCTTCAAGGTCTTAAAGAATCCTAAAAGGTTTGAATGGATGGCAGAATGTGAAAAGGCATTCCAGGACCTGAAGAGATTTTTAACGTCACCACCACTACTTAGCCGAGCACTTGCAGGGGAAGGCAATATCTTTGTGTAGCATACACCAAGGAGACAGTAACCATTGTGATAATAAGACAGGAAGAAAGGGTTTAAAAATAAATTTACTATGTTAGTAAGGCCCTTAAAGGAGCTGAAAACATATACCCAACAGTAGATAAGTTAGCCCTGGCCATCATAGTGACTACAAAAAAAACTCCACCTGTATTTCTAGGAACATACAGTGATAGTAAGAACCAATGTGCCGCTCAGAAAGACACTAGAAGGACCAGAAACATCCGATAGGTTGGTACATTGGTTAGTCCACCTTGGGCAGTCTGATGCGCAATACGAACTAAAGAAGCTATGAAAGCACAAGTTCTGGCAGACTTTGTAGCCAAATGGGAGAAGGTCAAGGCCTCAAAATGGAGGATAAGGAGCAGTGGAGGTTCTATGTAGATGAAGCCTTAGGGTCCAATGGTTCAGGGGTAGGAGTAGTCCTATCAGGCCCCAAAAAATCCAAATAACCGGTGAAGTATGATTGTCTTTTAATTCTATAAATAATATGGCTGAATATGATTATTGTAGGTTTAGAGCTAGCTAATAAAGTAAAGGCTCAAGATGTGTTAGTCCACAGTGACTCCCAACTAGTAGTAAACCATGTGTTGGGAAATTTCGAAGCTAAGAAGGCCAATATATGCAAATATCTAGTGAAATTGAGGCACATGATTAGAGAAGTAAAAGGCAACGGAGGAACACTAACTCTACAGCAGGTCGCGAGAGCTTAAAAGTGAAATTGAGGCACATGATCAGAGAAGTAAAAGGCAACGGAGGAACACTAACTCTATAGCAGGTCGCAAGAGCTTAAAATGCAAAAGTTGTTGAGTTAGCTAAAGCTATAGTAGAAGAGACTGAGTTATTCTACAGCTTACCTATGAGGGAAGAGCTAACCTCCCATAGCATTGAAAAGGTCAAGGTGATGAAAATAGAAGAGGTCAATGATTGGAGGAAGGCCATTATACTCTATAAAACAAACGGAGAACTCCAAAAAGAAAAGAAGGAAGCTCACAAATTGATCAGGAAAGCAGCAATGTATCACTATTAGAATGGAATTCTATACCTGAGATCTCTAACTTATCCTTGGTGTCATTGTGTTTCCAGAAGAGAAGGAAACCGCCTACTGAAAGAAATCCATAAGGGGATATGTGGAGGACATGAGACATCCAAAGCATTTGTAAGGAAGGCTGCTGTCTAGGGCTACTACTCGCCCATTATGTATTGAGATGCTTGGAACTAGTCATGGCATATGACAAATGCCAAAAGTTTGGGAGGATTAGCCACTGTCCCATTACCATGATATTCCCCATAGGGAGTCCATGGCCATTCACTGTGTGGGAAATGGGCATCCTTGGTCCTTTCCCTATGACTTATGATCAAAGGAAATTTCTTATAGTGGCTATTGATTATAATACAAATGGGTGGAAGCATAAGTCGTTCCAACAATTACAGAGACTAGGATAGAAGAGTTCTTTAAGAGGAAAGTTATCTATAGGTTTGGCATTCCCCATACACTCAAAACAAACAACATGAATCAGTTTTACTGTTATAAATTTCAAGAATTTTATGAAGGATTAAAAATCAAGCAAGCCTTTACCTCGGTGATCCATCCTCAGACCAACGGATAAATTGAGGTAACCAACAAGAAAATTGTTGATGGTTTGAAGAAAAGGCTAGATGAAGCCAAAGGCAGATGGGTTAAAGAACTCAACAATGTGCTCTGGGCGTACAGAACCTCACCAAAGACGGGTACCTCATAATCTCCATTCTGACTCACTTATGGGATGGATGTAATGGTGCCAATTGAAATTGGTTTACCTTCCTAAAAACGGCTACGCTATGATGAAGCAACAAATAAACTGAATATAAATCTCTATAATGTCCTTCTCCAAGAAAGAAGAGAGTAGGCTGAATTGAAAGTTGATGTGTACAAGCAACAGGTAACTAGATATCACAATAAGAAGCTTAGGGCTAAAACCTTCAGAGTTGATGAACTAGCACTAAGAAGGGCTGGTATTGGAACTGGAGAAGCAGGGACAGGAAAATTGGGTTCCAATTAGGAAGGACCCTACCTCATCACAGGTGTCATGGCGAAAGGAGCATATAAGCTCACACACTTAAAAGGAAAGGAGCTACCAAGAACTTGGAATAAATAGGTACTCTGAAAGTACTACTAATTTGAATTCTACTTTTAGGAAGTAAGGATAAGTTTGTGGCCATGTCAAGAATTACTAGACATCCATTTTGATGTCAAGTTATTCTTTTTTCTTTGAAAGGCATCACATTTGTTGCAAGGCCACTTAGGTCAGTGTAAGGTAATCTTTGCCATGCAAGTTAATTTAATTATACAATTTTAGCCTAAGGTAGACAATTTACTAGCAGGCCATCACCAAGTTTTGTTAATTATTGACAACGTATGATTTTCATGTCTGGTGAAATATTGTACAATGTTTATAAATGGCACAGAGTAATAAAGGGTCCAAAAAGTTACATTTAAACGTCTTAAGGGGCAATACTCAGAGGTAAAAAGGACATAAAGAATTTCAAAACCATAAAATAACATAATTTATCATTATTAACATGGAAATAATGAAAGGTCTAAGGATAGTAGTAATGGATATAAGGACCCACGCTACATTGCCAAAGCTTCCAGGACCCAAGTTAAAGGGACCAGGGCCCAAGCTAAGTAGTGAAGGGTCCGAGGACCCAAGCCATGTGGCGAAGGGTTCAAGGACCAAACCCATGTGGCGAAGAGTCCAAGGACCCAAGCAAAGCAACGAAGGGTCCAAAGACCCAAGCTAAGCAGCAAAAGGTCCAATGACCCAAGCTACATGGTGAAAGGTCCAAGGACCCAAGCAAAGGAGCGAAGGTCAAGGAGCCCAGCTAAGTAGAAAAGGGTCTAAGGACCTAAAGCAATGTAGCGAAGGGTCCAAGGACCTCAGCTAAATAGCGAAGGGTCCAAGGACCCAAGCTAAGTAGCAAGGGGTCCAAGGATCCAAGTTATATGGAAAAAGGGCCCCAGGACCCAAGCAAAGTAGAGGACCCTAACTATATGGTGAAGTGTCCAAGGACCCAAGTTACATGGCAAAAGGTCTAAGGACCTAAGTAAAGTAGCGAAGGATCCAAGGACCCCAACTACATGGCAAAGGGTCCAAGGACCCAAATCTAAAAAGCAAATTTAAGAAAGGTCAAAGGACCCAAGCTAAGTAGAAGCGTCCAAACACCTAAAGCTAAGCAGTGCAGGGTCCAAGGACCCGAATTAAGTTACAAAGATAGTAGCGAAATAACTGTAAAATGGTGAAGGCAGAAAATAACAAAGTCATTTCATTGATAAAATAAAATTAAGTACAATAAAAGTTTTTTTTACAAATCCTAACTAAGGCTCAAGCTTCAGGAACCTCTTACGAAGGATGAGATATTTGAGCCATAGGTGGAATGTTCTCTTAAGTGCTATTTTTCTCTTCTTTTGTCTAGATGACTGTAGAGGTGTTTCCATGCTCCATAATTTTATGCTTATATTCCTCTTCATCCTCTGAGTCAATGGAGATCTCATCAGGTATCTTCTCTCAAAGCTGATTCTGCATGGTAGTGAGGTCAATCTTATTAAGCTCTTTAGCATCAAAGTCTAGAAATTGAGTTTTGACAAGGTCACCAGCCACTTTGACAAAAATACTCAAAAGCTCAAAAGTAATGGTCTTCTAGCGGTGAAGGGAATTCTTTCGATCCTCATCCTTTTGGCGAAGAGTCTTAACCTTGGTCAGATCCTATTCAGCATGGGCCAATTTTTGTTGAACAGTAGATATGTCCTTCTTCAGGTTGCTCACATTGCTTTCAGCTTGGTGAACAGCTTCATCTCTGATCTTTAGTTGTTCAATGGTAGCATTATAAGCAGTAACATTTTGAGCAGCCAAAGTATGACTCTCTCTGTTGGTCTTATCCAACCAAATACCATGTGAATGTAGTTGCGAAAGGGAATGGTAAAATAATCAAATTAACAAATACAAGTATGCCATGTAGCGAATCTAGTAAGAATAAACTTGTGAATAAAGCACTCTGAGTAAACTACTCCATACGTGTTGCCTCGTTCATATTTTTGATGGCCTCTATATCCTTTGGAAAATCAAAAATCTTCATCGCAAAGCGTTGAATTTGCTCACACTCAATAATGGCCTTTTTAGGATTATTTTGGGTTATGCGAGCCACCAAACTACTGGAGATACTGAGGAGGCGAGTAGGTGAGCCAACAGTCAAGGTAACGTCCACTTTCTCCATTATTTTTTCTTCTTAAGAAGAAATAATGTTCAATGTCTCTACAGCACTCTGATCTCCAGACGCTTTTCCTTTCTTTGTTTTCTTCTTCTCTCCTATATTAAGTTTAACTGTAAATCGATCCATCTATAAAAAAAATGAACAAAATCAAATAAATAAAGAAAAGAAAAATACCATAAACATGAAGAGGAGAGGAGATCTATGGCTGGCTAGAAGAGCTTTCAATCCTAGAAATCATAGCACAACGTGAAATTGTGCGGTCACTTAGACGAGTGTGTTCACCACACAACTAGCTAATGTCAATCTTCTCCTTAGCATTGGTCTCAACAAAATCATTCATCCAAAGGCCCAATAAGTGGTTAAAGAAAATTTACGATTAGGTGTTTTAAGGCAGCTGACTCTAGGGAGGTGAAACGTTCAGGATGTTTCTCCAAGAATGAAGCCTACCCTAAGGTTCCCCTGAGATAGCCTGGTCAACGGAGTTAGCCTCCAAGAGTCCCCTGGGGTAGCCTGCATAGAAAAGAGAGAGACTTGGGGTGGTCCTCGGGGTCTGACTCTGATGCTTAAGTTAGAGATATTCTCTCGAGAGGTATGAATGTATTAGAATGAGAGTATGATACATGATACACTAGATGGCAGGAGTTTATATAGACATAGGAACAATCCCCTTTGAGCCTAGGAATCCTTGTCCTAATAGGCTTTGGAGTCCTCCTTTTTTGTAGTGAGTCAGAGTCCCCTTAGGATTAGGAACCCCCCTTGTGGTGAGACAGTCCCCCTTGACTTAGGATTCAAGGTGTTAGGACACATGATGGGCTAATGTGAGCCTAAGATGAAATGGGCCACGTGAGACTTTTTAGCTTTAAAGGAGTGATTCGTATCACAAGCCCCCCCCCCCCCCCCGGCAGTGCTAATGTCAAAGACTTAGCTTGAGGGTGATTTCAGTTGCTGGCGAACCGTCGTGCTGTAATGCTACTTTTGAGTAATGGCGAACCCGTAGAGATCATCATTTAAGTGTGTTCATGTAGTAACATCATGTTGTTCTTTAGGTGATTGTTTAGCACTTTATTGCCTAGCCTCTCAGGCTGTTTGGCGGCTGTTTGGCATTTACCCTCTTGGCTTAAATCCTTTGGTTGCTATGGCAGCTTTTAGGAACTTAACCCCATTGCCTGAACTTGTTTAAAGTCTGTTATGGTGGATGTCTAGGACTTAGCCTTTTTGCCTGGGCTTAATTAGAGCCTCTTACAGCGATTTGATAGGACTATCTTTTCTTTCTTGGTGGGAATCTTCTAGCTTAAGATATTGAGCGGGTTTCACTAATTGGATTGAACCGCTCGTATTGAGCGAGTCTACTTGATTATTGTAAGCCACCCAGTTGTTGGCAGATCTCATGATGTTGCATATGACTTGTATATGTGTAGAGCATCAGGATATTATACTCCTCCCCTTTTTTAGGAGGATGAAAAATGATGTGAAATTATACGATGTCATGATCATGTCAAATAGACTCCTTTCACTTTGAGTGCATTTGCTCAAGATTGGCTTTCACTATTCTTGTCTCCCATAGGAAGTGAGTTTTTGCAGCTGTGCATCTCCTGGCTGTTTTTAGTGCCTTAGCCTCATAAGACATTGGTGCCTTGGCGGGTCTTTTTGCTTGGCTAAAATGTGGTCAGTTTGCCCTTGGCGGGTCTTTGGTTGGTTCAAGTGTGGCCAATTTGCCCTTGGCGATTCTCTTGGCTTGATGGCTCTCCTGGCCTTTGGAAGGTATCCTGGCCTTTGTGGGTTCCTGGCCTTTGACGGGTCTCCTGGCCTTTCTGATGGGTCTCCTGGCCTGATGGGTCTCTTGGCCTTTGGCGGGTCTCCAGGCCTTTGTACTGGAATATACAATAAATGTAGAATGGTTATAAATGACATGTGTCCCACTAAGTAGTCACGTCTATGCAGTTTCCTAAATGAAACTGTTCACTTTCCCTCTTCATTTAAACCCTAAGCATTTCACAAGCCACTTATTTTTTCTTATAGATGAATCTCTCTCTTGCTTCCTCTTTATTTTTTCTCTAATTGTTCAGACAATTTTTAGCAAACAACCATTGCTCCGGCCACCGTTACCTCCTCTTACCAATGACGTTTCTACTCGTACTACCAAGCCATTTGCAGAGCTAGTCGAAACGCCTCATCAATCACAGTAAGTTTTTCGCTTTTTTTCCATTGTTCCATTTGCTGTTTTTGATCAATGAGGTCTGTGATAATGCTTTCTGTGCACTAAACATGTTCTAGGACTTGTTTGTTTTTGCGTTTATCTGTATGGCTGGTACCTTTAACTTTAGAGTTGATTATATGTTTTCCTCAAAATCTGATAAAATGTTTGCCTGAAAATGCATCTATGGTTGTACTGTGTTGATTGCGATAACTGTTAACCTTCATAATTCTGATAATTATTTATGGGATTGTTTTGGGTAGGATTTAGGGTGTTCATGGTGATCCCCCCTTTCTATATTTCAACCTCTTCATCTTCCACATCAACCCCCAAGGTGGACCCACTGTCTATTCAGTGTCTTTAGATTCCTCAAACGGTGTCAACCAAACCAATCACCCAAGGTCATACCCTACATCAACATCTCAAAATACTTCTACCACTGTAAACCCCAAACCGTTAAAAGTAGTTCGCCATTTCCTTCCATTAGATGATAAACCTTACAACCCCTCAGACAGTGAACCTGATTCATCTAACTATAGTAATAGTACAGCAAAAGTCGCCCCTAAACCTTTTCCACCTCCAAGCTTCAAAATTAAACACATGGCCCAAAAACAACCCAAGGATACAGTAGACCTTCACCCCGCCAAACAATATGAGAATGACCTAGATCTGTTTATCACTAGGTATGGCGGTCTGCCAGAAGGATACTTGGTGAGGTAGGAGGGTAGCTTTGCTAACCAACCCCTAGGCCCTTATTAACAAATAGTTTATAAGGAGTCTATGGAGAATGGCCTTAGGTTCCCCCTAGACCCGACACTTCAAAAAGTCTTAGAGACCATACAATGTCCGCTATCTCACCTCCATCCCAATGCCTGCAAACTTTTTACTGCTATGTCCATCATGTGTCAGCTAAAAGGCTATGCCTTGACCCCCAAAATCTTCCTAAACGCATATGGCGTGGTAGAGAGAGTAGGCACTTTTGAGTATGTCACCTTTCAGGCGATTAGGAAGAGCTTTGAGGGTCTCAAGAACCATCTAAAAGGGTGGCGAGACACTTTCTATATCGTGACCTGTGAAGCAAGGTGGGGAGAAATCCCCAATACTTGGTCTACTCCTCTTAAAAAACCCAAACGGGTGAGGACGTTATCCAGTGCCTCTATGGAGATTGCCCAATTCTTGTCCGAACTCTCTATAGTCCATCTCCTTTATGGGGAGGACTATGTTCCCAAAACTAGACCCTGTAGCCCCAGGCTAGTGGATGAATCCGATGAAGATTCTAAAGAAGAAGCTGAAATAAAGGCTAAAACTGGCGGACCCAGCCATTCACCTTCTGATGGTATTGACACTTCCCCTTTTATTTATAGTTATTTTATTTATTCTTATATAGATGCCGAGATTCAATTTTGCTACTATGATGGCCGAAGCTGGAGCTTGAGCTACTGAGGCGAACCCATCAACTGCTCCACCCATAGAAGCCAATACAACTGTTGCTGAGCCAGATCCACCAGCGGAGGGCACTGTACCTGAAGTATCTCAGAAGTAATCCTATGAGGCGAGCAGGAAGAGGAAAAGATTGGTGAAGGTAAGAGTGAAGGCAGTAGCGGTAAAAAAGAAGACTCCCTCTCATTTGTTGGGACCATTAATGATGGGTCCTCTAGCTCTGAGGGCGATCATGCTGATGTGAGCAGTTATGCTCAAGAATGGGTGGATGAGCTGGGGAATCCCACCGTCAAAGATAATTGAGTTGTCGCCCTGATTAGCAGGGAGATAAGCCTTCCAACTGACATGGAAGGTCTTTCAGGGCGGGCTCACAACTCGCTCGCCTTACAAGTTCAGGAGCACATGCTTTCAGTAAGTATCTATTTCATATGTGATATATTCTTCTTTTCTTCTTTATATTCTAGATCACTGACTTTTTCTTATGCATTCTTTTCAGACGCTAAACATTGTTCGAACGATGAAGTTTAAGTATCAGGCAAAGCATTCAACTCACAAGAGAGTAGTGAAAGATGTGTAAGCTCAGGTGCAGGCCGTAGTGGATAAGGCGACTGCTGGGGCGGATGCTGAACTGAAGAAGGAGCAGGAAAAAACCAAGCATATTAAAGAGAAGTGCAATCAAGAAAATGCTGCTCTCGAAGCCTAACTTCAAACACTGACAGAGAGGGCGAACCAATTGGAGAAAGATAACGTAAACTTGAAGGCGAATGCTGAACCTCTTCAAGCTAAGGTTACTCAGCTTGAAGATGAAAGCGCCCTTTTAAGACACTCCGTTGGTGGAACCCTCATCAAATACCGGGCAGAGCTTCGTAAGGCCGCACAACATCAATCTCCTGCCTCTGACTTCAACTTTATGAATACCATCTTCTCTGATGAAGATGAGGTGGATGAGTGGTCATCCTTGTATTTATTTCCTTTGTCTTTTTGAATAGTTTTTATGTATTTGTCTTTGTGAAATATTAAAACAACTTTTCTATTTAATTATATCTCTCTTCATTCGCCTTGTCTTTTTCTGTAGTCTTTTTTATATAATGGCTGTTGTCCACTCGCCTTTATTTTTTCCAAACTTTACTAATGCTTTTATTATGCATTGAAGATCGCCATAGTTGTCAAATGTATTGCCTTTAGATAATGCAAGGTCTTTGTTTGGCTTAGCTTTTTAAGGTCTTTTTCTTCTTCATTGATTATGCCCCTACATTAGGGGTCATAGTAGCATTTGTTGTTAAGAGGTCACCTTAAATTAATAACTGCCTTTATCATAAAAAAGGTCTTGAATATAGCTTCTTGCGTGTTTGCCTTAGCGTATAAGGTCTTTTATTTCTTATAAGATTGATTGTACCTCAATCTTGGAGGTCTTAATAAGCTACTTGCTTATTGGGTCCCTTAATAAGGGATCGCCTGAAGCTGATAACTACCTTTGCCGTGAAAGGCCTTTGTAATATATTTGCCTTAGTGTTTAAGGTCTTTTTCTTTTCCCAATGGGATTTATTATGCCTCCTTGTGAGAGGTCTTAATGTGATGTCTTAGCTATAAGTCACCTAAGTGTAGGAGCTCACCATATTTTGCCTTTATCATGAAAGGTCTTTTTAAGTTGTATCAAGCTAGATTTATCAAATGCTAACTTTATTGCACCTCTGGGGGATTTAGGTTAGGCTTCCCTTCACCCTACATTTGCTTGTTTATGTAAATGAAAGAAAAGAAAACTTAAATGAAAATAGATAGGTACCTCAGTTGCTATCAGAGGTTTTATTGTCCTGGATTCTACGAGGGATAATAACTCACCTTAGCTGTTGTAAGGTCTTTTTTGAGGTGGAATTTTCTGATGTGTTCCACATTCCATGATCTAGGGATTTCTGATATTGACTCACCTTAGCTGTTGTAAGGTCTTTTTTAAGGTGGAATTTTCTGATCTGTTCCACGTTCCATGATCTGGTGATTTCTTCCCTAGTTTCTTGTGTAGATACTTCACCCCATCTATGACAATGGTTGAGAACACCCCTTTTAGTGCCTGACAATAGGCGATCCTTACTTGTCTTTGGTCACTTTTGATTATCGCCTCTCCTTTTGAGGTAGGAACCTTTAGGAGCAAGTATCGTATGCAAATGCTAGCACACGTTTCATTAAGAATAGGTCGCCCTATGATATGGATATCAACCACCGTAAAATCTTCTTGTAATGCCTTGGTTATGTTTCCTTCACCTAATTCTACTTCGAGCTTGATCAAACCAATTATGGTTATTGATTTGCCTCCTAGGCCTACTAAGGGAGTGTTAACGGGGGACATCTTTACTTGGTCTAACCCCATTTTATCAAATAATTTAAGAGTGAGGAGATTCACTGAACTCCCCATGTTCACTAGTATATTGTGGACCATGTAATTGTGAATTAGAGCTTTGACTACTAGAGCATCTTCTTGGGGGGTTAGAGTTACCCCCTTATTTGTAGCAGAAATCTGAACCGTTTCAATATGTTCTACTGAGATCGCCTTTGAATTGACCAAATAAATGGACCTGGCTGACCTTTTTCTCTTAGTAGAACTATCACCTCCTGTGATTCCTCCTGCAATCACATATATGTGTTTGACAAGTTCCCCACTGGCCTTTCGATCACCTTCAGCTTCATCACTATTTTCATCATCTCTGTGGTCTCGCCTCTGTTCTTATCTTCTGTCACTCCTTCTATATTGTCCTCTATCGCCTCTTTGCTCCCTAGGCCTTTCTTCTTGCACGTTATCATGCCTCTCTAGCTCTCTATCATTTCTTTGATAATCTCTATCATAGGTGGGTCTATCATGATCGTCCCTTTTGATGAATCGCCTAAGGGACCCAGCTTGAATGAGCTTTTCAATCTCTTTCTTCAAGTGATTTCATTGTTCTGTATCATGGCCTACATCTTTAGGGAACTGGCAGTATTTGCCTTTATCTCTTCTCTCAGTAGCGTATGAGCTCATCCTTTTTAGCCATTCTATCCTTTCTCTATTATCTTTGATGTGCATGAGGATTCATTCCCTAGATGTATTAAGGGGTGTATATTTGGAGAGATTGGAACTCAATGTCCCATTATTACCTCCTGAGCTTTTGCTCCTTTTTGGGGATCACCTGTCTCCCCATGGGGAGAGCTCTCTCTTTTATTCCTTCATTCTTTTCAGATGGTATTGGCCATCATCCACTCTTATGGCTGTGTTGGTGAGTGCCAATAGGGCTTCTACATTATTAAGAGCCTTGGCTAATAGTTCCCTCCTGAATTCTTCATTCGCTGTATCATGGAGCATAGCAGAGTAAGCTACACCTTGGTTCAGATCTTCCATCTTGGCGATCTCATCATTGAATCACTCTATGTATTTTCTCAGGGGTTTGCCTTCCCTTTGCTGGATGGATAATAGGTCTGCTGACACCTTTTTCTGTTGGATGGAAGCTGCAAATCTTTGTCTAAAAGCGGTGGCGAGCTATCTGAAGGAGTGTATAGAGTGAGGGGGTAGAATTTTGTACCAATCGGTGGCGTTCCCCTGTAAGGTGGTAGGAAAGAATTTGCACCATATGTAGTCCTCATTAGTTTGGACACTCATATATGTCTGGAATTTATAGACGTGGCTTGCAGGATCGGACCTTTCGGAATAAACGTCTAGTGTGGGGAACTTAAATCCTTTGGGTAGGGGTTTACCTAGAATGTGTTGAGCCAAAGGCGACTCATTTTTTATATTGAACCCATGATTGAAATCTTGCATGCCCATCTTGCCAATGACTTCTCTGACTTGTTTTTCTATCTTTTCCTTTTCATCCTCCTCTTGCTCCACCCTCTGTGTAATTTCTCTTTCTATCCGCTCGTTTCCCCTTTTAGGTGCTTTCTCCTTGATCTCCAGGACAGAGGGGATGACTTTTTGCATTTTCTTCTTAGTTTTCTTTTTGAACTGTTTATCCCTTGTTTCTATTCATCCTTTGATATCATGGATTTTGTCATCGAACTTTTGACATGCTTCATCCTAAATTTTGGCTACATCAGCTGCACTAATCATACTACTTCCCTCCCTTCCTCTTGTGTTGGT
Source organism: Bocquillonia castaneifolia (assembly GCA_948193215.1). Lineage (NCBI taxonomy): Eukaryota > Viridiplantae > Streptophyta > Magnoliopsida > Malpighiales > Euphorbiaceae > Bocquillonia > Bocquillonia castaneifolia. The sequence goes on from CANYLF010323005.1 coordinate 19,534, forward strand.
AGGATGGGAGGATGCATCATCCAGGTCATTCTCCCCTTCCTTCCTTCCACCGTCACAATTATCTCCTTGAGGCGCATGAGGGGGAACGAGTTGAGGAACATATTCATGATGCCCTTGAAATATGGCCATATTAGCTTGAGGTGGCACTCCTGGTGGAGTTGGAATGTCATTATTAGGTCGGGGAATGAGAATTCCTTGATTTGGAATGAATGTAAGGCCTAGGTGATAAACAGGTGGAGGAGATAAATAAGGAATATTGAAATCCATCCCAGGAGGCCTTAATGGAGCTGGGGGAACCAGTAGTAGCATGGAAGTTACTGGTGGATCTGGAGTGAGTGGAGGAGTCCCCAATTCTAGGGGTGGGAATCCTGGAGTTTGAGGATTTTATGTCCTAAGGGTTAAAGTATGTCGAGGAGTTTGATTAGTAGCAGGAACTAAAAACCTGGGTGGTTGCTGAGTGGGGAAAGTCCCCTGAGTAGTTCTGGGTGGTTGTGGCATCCACACTAAAAGTCTCCCAGAGCCAAAGAGCTAGAAGGGAAACCGTAGGGAGGTTGTTATTTGTCATAATGAAATTTTTTTTAATTAAAAATAGTCCACGCTCACCGCACCAATGAAACATTCAGGATGTGTCTCCAAGAACGAAGTCTAGCCTGAGGTTCCCTTGAGATAGCCTGGTCACCGGAGTTAGCCTCCAAGAGTCCCCTAGGGTAGCCTGCACAGAAAAGAGAGAGACCTGGGGTTGTCTCCGAGGTTTAACTCCGATGCTTAAGTTAGAGATATTCTCTTGAGAGGTATGAATGTATTAAAATGAGAGTACGATACCTGATACCCTGGATGGTAGGGGTTTATATAAAGGTAGGAACAATCCCCTTTGAGCCTAGGAATCCTTATTCTAATATGTTTTGGAGTCCTCCTTTGCTGTAGTGAGTCAGAGTCCCCTTAGGATTCGAAACCCCCTTTGTGGTGAGAGAGTCCCCCTTGACTTAGGATTTAAGGTGTCAGGACACATGATGGGCTAACATGAGTCTAAGATGAAATGGGCCTCATGGGCCTTTTGAGCTTTAAAGGAGTGATTCGTATCAGGAGGGAAGCAAAGGCATCAAGATGGTGAACCATAAAAAAGTTTTTATGAAGATGGGGAACTATGTTTGGAAGGTTTTTACAGTACCCTGTACCTGGGTTAAAGGCAACAGATATGAATGCCTCATCTTTTTCGCGAGTAAGATGGAACACTTTGGTGAACATACACATTTCAGGGACTTTACCCTTATCACGGATGCTTTTAACAAAAATAAGGATGTAGCGAATGGCATTTGGATGAAGTTGGGTCACGGGAGCATTGAATGACATCAAAAAGGTTTCCAAGAAAGGGTCCAAAGGAAACCTAAAACCTGCTTCAAATTGGGTCTCACAAATAATAATATCTTCAAGACCGAGATCATGGTTGGCATGAGTGATTTCTTCTACCAACTTCACAATAAAGGGAGCAAAAATAGCATAACATGAAGAACAGACATCCAATGCTTGAGGACTTAACCTAGGAGACATTTTGGCTATGAGAGCTAGAGCATGCTCAAAATTAGCCACCTGTTCCTCCTCTATTGACTTTGGCACAGTAAACTTATAAGTGGATGAAGAACGAAACTCAGAAAATAAAAAAAAACTTTAATGAAAAGAATATCTAAAGATGAAGAGCCTATAGAGGATTTGGAAGAAAGAGAAAGTGAAATGGGGGAATGAGTGAATGAAAGATATATATAGCCAAATATATAGTCGTTGGAAGCCCCAACGGATAGAAATGAACAGCCTTAACATTCTAAACTCTTGGCCTTACAAAGGAGACCAAACGGTTAGTAAACAAGCTGATGTTCAACCTTAATAAGATATCCAAATGGCAGAGGGTAGGCAAACCATTGATTTCCTAAAATAGGCCAACATATCTAGCTTACACAAACTTTTGATCTTCCCAAGATTAGTTGCCTGTACCACATTATCAACACCAGCAACCCTTATCATTCAGGTTAAACAAATCAAAACAATATTCCATCTATATGGTCATTAATAACTTTTTTAGTAGTGTTGTTGCGGAGAAACAAGGGTTACCTTAGTGATCCAAATCATGCGACGACCGCGGCACTGTGTGTTCAGCATAGGGAGCTAATAGTGTGAGTCACCACCTAAACAGGGATCAGGAAAAGAAATTAATAAGCATCTCAATTCACTTGAGAATGCATAAGACACCAACTAATCACAGAGATTCCAAGATTAGACTTATGCATTCTCAAGGCGTGATTCTATACAAGCAACTCATAGGATTATATCTACCTTCGTTTCCACTCCCTATAGCAAATAAAACACACAAGCATAAACCTACATTTTACAACATTTAAGCATGAAAAAGAGGTGAGTTTCTATACAAGCAAGGTTTAGTTTTACATTACTAAACCATCATTTATTCAATTTTCATGTAAATGGTGAGAACAAATATAACTAGCACAACACAACCTAGGTTGTTACCATTTTAGCCTAGAGAATACCAAATAGCATATTAGGCTCATTTCATGCATCATTTCATCTAATTCTTACCAAAGAAGGTTAGATTACTTACCTATACACTACATTCCATATGAAATTTTTATTCACTTAAGTTACAGAGCACTGGGGGAGTTTATACCGAAGCCAATGCCACTCCATTCAACAAAGAGCACCTAATGCCACTCTTTGGAGTGGCGTTGGGTCTCACCCACTCCCTCTAGTGGCGTTGCCATACACACATGCAAGAAACAACAGAAAAATGCAGAAAAATGAAACTTTCGAGCTTACCAAAAATCAAAAATTGGTAGAAAGCTGAACCAAAACACAATTGCATGATGTAAACAACCTAAAACCAATGTCTATATGGCACAACCCAACCTGGCATTCATCTAAACAATTAAACAACATGCAATTGACACTTACAGTAAACATATAATGCTCAGCTTTCATGAATCTTCATAACACATGCTCAAACCATTCAAATCATGTTCTAACAATTCAAAACAACCTAGAACAATCTCTAGATCAACCATATGCATCATGCCAATAACCAACAATAATCATATGTTCAATATAGTAAACATGTAGTATACTGGCTTTTCATGAAATCAACTGAAATTAATTAAATCATGCAAAGATGTTTTAGAAATCATTTATATACCATAAAAACACGTATTAAATCAACAAAACATCAAATCATAGCATTTAAATAATCAACAATGACTTTTCATTAATAATGGAATGAACATGCAATATACTGTGATTTTATGAAATCAATTGAAATTGATTAAAATGCTTTTTATTCATGTTAAAACACATTAAAATCATTTAGAAACAACATAAAAAAAAATTTAAAACAATTTTCAGGATCAAAATCATTAAAACAAAAAATTGGGAAAAACTGCGCATAGTTCACTGTAACATGCCAATATAAATTAACAATCACACAAATCCAATAACAATTACACAATCATGCCTTAAAACACTTTAAATGAATAAATCTAACATATAAACATGTTAAAATGAACAAAACAAAACCTACATGAAAAATGCAAAAATACAGTACAAACGTTTAAAATAGATTTCGCGAGAAAATTGAGCTAATGAATATTTTAATGCACTAAATGGATGAAGATCATAACAATTTCATAGAAACCACAAAAAATTAACAATCAAGAGGGTTTAGAGCACTTATAGTAATGATTAATGAAACTCCATATTCAACAGACAGCAATTCAAAGGAAATGAATTTTGTACAGGAAGGCTTTATTTCCCTCAACTTTTGAGTTTTTGGCTTTTCTATTGTTTTGTTAATCAAGTACTATTTCTTTTTTTTTATTCTCTTTTCTCTCTTTCAAAAAACTTACAGAAGCCTTTTTTTCCTCTAAATTGCTCTCTCTTTTTAAAATTGCCAAAACAAAATTGTAAACCTAGAATTGCTAACCCCGGTGAATGGGTTTGAGCATGACTTTTAAAGGTAGAGGCTCTATGTCATTACTTAGAAATTAAGCAAGAGGTTCTAAATTTGAAAATGGTGATAGATTGAATCAGATCTCTGTTCTTGATTTTGAAATTTAAAAGAACGATCAATGCAAATCTAATTTTTTGGATTTTAAAACCGAAATCAATCTTCTGTAAGTTTTAAAGAGAAATGGGTTTGGGCTTTCAATTAATTATAGGCCAAAAAGAACTTAATTAATTAATTAAAAGACCAGCCCATAACACTTGAATCAAATTTGAAGCTCATTTCCAACTTTTAAAACTACAATCCATACCCAACATCAAACTAAGCCCATTAACATGGCAGCAGATGTTTTTGGCCCATTTTGGAGCCCTAAACGTCAGAATTAGAAATAATGTATTAGAGACAAAAACGTGCAGAATGGCCCAATTTACTAGAAAAATAAACTTCAAACCATTTTGAGGCTTGTATGAAAAGATATGATGAAAACAATGTACAATTTTATTTCAAAATAATTTTTCTGACTAAAAACAATGCATTTTCAAATCTGAAATTCATTTTGAAACATCACATGATCAAGTGAAAGCCATAATCACTCTACTTATGCCTTGTGGGCATAACTGATCATCATTGGAAACTCCGAGCCGCTTCCTCATTCCTGCATCCAAAAATTAGTTGTCTATAGTTATCCTAATGGCAACCAAGAGGGGGTAAATTGGTTGATAAATTAAAAAAAAATAAGAGAAATAAAAAAAGGATGCATAAGAGAAGAGATTAAGAGACATATGCGAATTCAGCACTAAACAAGGGCAATTGGAATGCCAACTTGAGGTGGGATACATTCAAACACAACCAAACCAAGATAAACTAATCAAACGTGATAAGATCTCTACCTAAAAATTTAGCACCCTTACCAATAATGCTGATTTCGTCTAACCCCAATGATCTAACTTGAATGTTTGCAATTAAATTGATGGAACTAGCACCCTTAGCTATAAAGAACTAAGATCTCTAGTTATAAAAGAATGAATGCTCAAACAACCTAAAACTAACAAGTTAATAAATTGTTTAAGGTAGAAGTGAAATCAATTCAAT
>CANYLF010323019.1:0-10405 GCA_948193215.1 Bocquillonia castaneifolia
CCTTGTTTATTTAAATAAAAGGAAAGAAAAACTTAAATAAAAATAGATAGGTACCTCAGTTGCTATCAGAGGTCTTGTTGTCCCAGCTTCTATGAGGGATATGGACTCACCTTAGCTGTTGTAAGGTCTTTTTTAGTGGTGGAATTTTCTGAGGTGTTCCACGTTCCATGGTCTGAGGATTTCTTCCCCTGCATGTGTTTTAAGCTTGTAAGCGCCTTTACCAATGACTTTGGCTATTTGATAGGGAGCTTCCCAATTAGCATACAGCTTATCAGTTTCTTGTGTGGATACTTCACTCTTTCTAAGGACCAGCTCCCCTTCTTCAAATTTTCTTTCTCGGACTCGCCTATTATGAAACCGTGTCATTTTTAGTTGGCATGCCATCATTCTCAAATATGTCTGTTCTTGCCTTTCTGGCAACAGGTCTAAATTTACTCAGAGCTCTTGCTCATTAATGGGTGTGAGTTCTGAAGTTTTGAAGTTTCGTTCCCCTATTTCTACAGGGACCACCGCCTCTGATCCATAACAAAAGGAAAATGGCATTTTGCCTGTGGGATCTCTTGGAGTTGTTCTATAGGACCATAGAACATTGAATAGGTGGTCCACCCAGCTGGTTTTTTCCTGCTCTAACCTTTTCTTTAGTCCTTGAAGAATGATTCTGTTGGCTGACTCAGCTTGTCCATTAGTCTGAGGATGATGAACTGAGGAGAATTTTTGCTCAATTTGTAAAGCTTCGTAAAAGTTCCTGGACGATTGGGAGGCGAGCTGTGTGCCATTGTCTATAATTAGAGTGTGGGGGATCCCAAACCTGCATATAACCTCTTCGAAAAAGAAGTCTTGGACCCTTTGAGATGTGATTATTGGGACTACTTCTGCTTCAATCCACTTAGTAAAGTGGTCAATCGCCACTATTAAGAATTTCTTTTGTACCTTGGCTATGGGGAATGGACCGAGGATGTCCATCCCCCATTGAGCGAATGACCATTCACTCCCAATTGGGGTCATGTTTTCTGCTGGCCTATGATGTATATTGGCGTGAAATTGACATGCCTCACATTTGGACACTAAATTCTTAGCATACCTTTTTATGGTGGGCCAATAGTATCCTCTTAGGATCACTTTTCTAGCGAGCACATTAGCCCCTTCATGGGCAGCTCCTATTCCTTCGTGAATTTCTCTCAAACCATAATCTGCTTCAGTTTCACTCAGACATTTAAGCTAAGGCTGGCTTTTGGACCTCTTTCTCAGTTCCCCTTCTTTATAAGCGTATTCGACGGCTTTCTTCATTAGCCTTCTAGATTCTCTTGGATCGTTTGGTAGGAAGCCATTTTCCAAGTATTGGATAATTGGTTCCATCCATCCTCTATTATCGTCAACTGGTGGGATATTGGCCTTGGCGATGCTAGGAGATTTTATCTATTCAATCGGTACATTAAGGATTGCCATTCCCTCTACTGCCATTTTTACGATGTTATCTGTCCCCTGATTTTCTATTATGGGGATTTGTGATATTCACCACTGGCCATCATTCCTTTGCTCTCCCTTTGTAATGAGTTGTTTTACCATGTAGATGTATTTGGTCATATCCTCGTTAGCTTAGAAAGTGCCCAAGACTTGGTTCACAACAAACTGTGAGTCACTATAAATTTCTAAATCTGTGATGCCTATCTCCAGGGTAATTTGTAACCCTAGGATGAGGGCTTCATATTCAGTCACATTATTGGAAGTGGCGAACCCTATTTTGGCTGTGTATTTGATTTCTATCCTATCTAGTCCTTTGATTAAGATGCCAATACCTGCCCCTGCTGAGCTACTGAGCAGACTGCACCGTCTACCATTAGTTTCCATGGGGAAATTTCCTTGGGGGCCACAGGTTCCCCTGGCGTCATCTCTGCCATGAAATCTGCCAATACTTGGGCCTTTAGTGCTTTTCGTGGTTCGTAAGTAACTCATAAGCTCCTAATATGGATCGCCCATTTTGTGATTCTCCCTGAGGCCTTTGCTTTTTATAACACCTTTCTCAAGGGGCTGTCAGTTCTGACTACCACTGGTGTGCTTTAAAATAATGCCTTAGCTTTTTTGTTGCTATTAATAGTGCAAAGGCTAGTTTTTCTAACCTCGGGTAATTGAGCTCAGCTTCATGTAATACTTTACTAATGTAATAGATAGGTAACTGTTCACCGTCTTCCTCCCTTATAAGTACTGTTGCCACTGTTTCCTCTGTGGTGGCTAAGTAAAGGTACAGGATTTCCCCTTCTATTGGCCTACTTAGTAATGGGGGAGATGCCAAGAATGTCTTGATTTCTTGGAAGGCCTTTGAGCAATCATCTGACCATTGAAAGTTTTTGGCATCTTTCAAGGTTTTAAAGAATGGAAGGCATCATTTAGCCGAACTTGATATGAATTGTCCTAGGGCGGTGATTCGCCCGTTGAGTTTTTGAACCTCATTAAGTGTTTTGGGTGGTTCCAGGTTAATGATCGTCTGGATCTTGTCTGGGTTAGCCTCGATCCCTCTTTGAGACACCATGAAACCTAGGAACTTGCCTGACTTAACCCCAAAGACCCACTTTTCTAGGTTTAACTTAAGGTTGAATCTTTTGAGAATTTCCAGGAGTCTTTCGGATGCTCCTCTACTTGCCTTAATTTGACTATCATACCATCCACGTAGATCTCTACGTTTTTGCCTATATTGTCTTTGAACATCTTGTTGACCATCCTTTGAAAGGTGGCTCCTGCATTCTTTAAACCAAAGGGCATCTTAGCATAGCAATACGTTCCTTCATGAGTGGTGAAGGCGGTTTTGGCTTCATTTGGTTTGTGCATTGGTATCTAATGGTATACAGACTTTGTATCCACTAGTGAATATAATTGATGACCTGCAGTGGAGTCTACCAATTGATCAATTTATGGTAGTGGATAGCTATCCTTTGGGCATGCCTTACTTAGATCAATAAAGTCCATGCACATCATGTATGAACCATTAGGCTTCTTTACCATTACTACATTCGCCAACCATTCAGGGTATTAGACTTCCCTGATTATGCCTGTCTTTATTAGCTTATTAATCTCTTCGCTTATGGCGATCTGTTTAGGCCAGCTATGTTTCCTTTTCTTTTGTACAATGGGGACGATTGCTGGATCGATGTTTAGCTTGTGGACCATGACTTCTCTACTAACTCTTGTTAGCTCATCTTCAATCCAGGCAAAAGTATCCTGGAATTCTGATAGTGTTTGCAATGTTTCTTGTAAGATCCTTGGGTCCATCTCTCAAACTTTTATTTCTTTGCCTAACCCCAAGGCTCTGTTTCGAATAATCCCTGTGGGTTCGGCTTTGTTTTCTTTTTGTTGGATATTCTCTTCTATGACAATGGTTGAAAACACCCTTTTTAGTGCCTGACAGTAGGCGATCCTCACTTGCCTTTGGTCGCCTTTGATTATCGCCTCTCCTTTCAAGATAGGGATCTTTAAGAGCAAATATTGAATGCAAATGCTCGCATACATTTCATTAAGAATAGGTCACCTAATAATAGCATTGTATCCAAAAGGGATATCGACCACCATAAATTCTGCTTGCAATGCCTTGGTTATGTCTCCTTCGCCAATTCTACTTCCAGCTTGATCGAACCCACGATTGTCGTTGACTAGCCTCCTAGATCTACCAGGGGAGTGTTGACGGGGGACAACTTGGCTTGGTCTAACCCCATTTTATCAAATACTTTCAAAGTAAGGAGATTCACTGAACTCCCTGTGTCCACTAGTATATTATGGACCATGCAATTATGAATTAGGGCTTTGACTACTAAAGCATCTTCATGAGGGATTACAGTTGCCCCTTTATCTACTACTGAAATTTGAACCGTTCCAATATGTTCTGCTGGAACCGCCTTTGAATTGACTAAATAGATGGATCTGGCTGACCTTTTTCTCTTGGTAGAACTATCGCCCCCTGCGATTCCTCTTACAATCACATATATGTGTTTGACAGGTTCCTTTCTAACCTTTCGATCGCTTTCAGCTTTATCACTATCATCATCTCTGTGGTCTCACCTCCTTTCTTGTCTTCTGTCATTCATTCTATATTCTCCTCTATCACCTCTTTGCTCTCTAGGCCTTTCTTCTTACCTGTTATCTCACCTCTCTATGTCTCTATCATTTCTTCGGTCATCTCTGTCATAGGTGGGTCTATCATGATTGTCCCTTTTGACAAATCGCCTAAGGGAGCCAGCTTGTATGAGCTTTTCTCTTTTTTCAAGTGATTACATTGCTCTATATCATGGCCTACATTTTTGTCAAACTGGCAGTACTTGCCATTGTCCCTTCCCTCCGCCATGTATAAACTCATCCTCTTTGGCCATTCTATCCTCTCTCCATTGTCTTTAATGTGCATGAGGATTCGTTCTCTGGATGTATTAAGGGGTGTGTATTTGGAGAGATTGGAACTCTTAGATCCATTGTTACCTCTTGAGTTTTTGCTCCTTTTTAGGGATCTCCTGTCTCCCCTTGGTGAAAGCTCTCTCTTGTATTCTTTCATTTTCTTTAAAAAATGTTGACCGTTATCCACCCTTATGGCTGTGTTGGCGAGTGCTATTAGGGCTTCTACATTATTAGGGGCCTTGGCTAACAGTTCCCTCCTGAATTCTTCATTTGTTGTACCATGGAGCATAGCAGAGCAAGCTACACCTTGATTCAGATCTTCGATCTTTATGATCTCATCGTTGAACCGCTCTATATAGTTCCTTAAGGGTTCACCTTCCCTCTGTTGGATTAAGAATAGGTCTGCTGACACCTTTCTCTGTTGAATGGAAGCTGTAAATCTCTATCTAAAAGCAGTGGCGAGCTATCTGAAGGAGTGTATAGAGTGAGGGGGTAGTGTTTTGTACCAATCAGCGGTGTTCCCCCGTAAGGTGGTAGGGAAGAATTTACACCATATGTAGTCCTCATTAGTTTGGACACTCATAGATGTCTGGAATTTGTAGACGTGGCTTGCAGGATTGGACCTTCCAAAATAAACATCTAGTGTTGGGAACTTAAATCCTTTGGGTAGGGGTTTATCTAGAACATGTTGAGCCAAGGGCAACTCGTTCTTTAAATTGAACCCAGGATTAAAATCTTGCATGCCCATTTTGCCAATGACTTCTCTGACTTATTTTTCTATTTTTTCCTTTTCATCTTCCTCCTGCTCCACCCTCTGTGCGATTTCTCTTTCTATCTGCTCGTTTCCTCTATTGGGTGATTTCTCCTTGATCACTAGGACAAAGGGGGCGACTTTCTGCGTTTTCTTCTTAGTTTTCTTTTTGGGTTATTTATCCCTTATTTCTATCCAGCCTTTAATATCCTGGATTTTGTCATGAAACTTTTAACATGCTTCATCCAAAATTCTGGCTGCATCCGCTACGCTACTCATGCTACTTCCCTCCATTCCCCTTGTGTTAGTAGGATGGGAAGATGCAGCATCCAGGTCATTCCCCCCTTCCTTCCTTCCACCATCAAAATTATCTCCTTGAGGCGCAGGAGGGGGAACGAATTGGGGAACATATTCATGGTGCCCTTGAAGTATGGCCATATTAGTTTGAGCTGGCACTCCCGGTGGGGGGGGAATGTCATTATTAGGTCGGGGAGTGAGAATTCCTTGATTTGGAATGAATGTAAGGCCTGGGTGATAAACAGGTGGAGGAGGTAAATAAGGAACATTGAAATCTGTTCTAGGAGGCCTTAATGGAGCTGGGGGGAACCAGTAGCGGCATGAAGGTTACCGGTGGATCTGGTGTGATAGGAGGAATTCCTAATGGTAGGGGTGGGAATCCTGGAATTTGAGGATTCTGTATCCCAAAAGTTAAAGTATGCCGACGAGTTTGATTAGGAGCGGGAACTAAAAACCTAGGTGGTTGTTGAGTGGGGAGAGTTCCCTAAGTAGTTCTGGGTGGTTGTGGCCTCCACGCCGGAAGTCCTCCTAAGTTAAAGAAGCTGGGAGGTAAGCCGTAGGGGGGGGTCGTTATTCATCATGATGAACTGTTTTCGAATTAAAAACAGTCCACGCTCACCGCACTAATGAAAAGTTTAGGACGTTTCTCCAAGAATGAAGTCTGGCTTGAAGTTCCTCTGAGATTGTCTGATCACCGGAGTTAGCCTAACCTGCACAAAAAGAGAGACTTGGGGTGGTCCCCGGGGTCTGACTCCGACGCTCAAGTTAGAGATATTCTCTTAAGAGCTATGAATGTATTAGAATGAGAGAATGATACCTGATACCCTGGATGGTAGGGGTTTATATAGTGGTAGGAGCAATCCCCTTGAGCCAAGGAATCCTTGTCTTAATAGGCTTTGGAGTCCTCCGTTGCTGTAGTGAGTCAGAGTCCCCCTAGGATTAGGAACCCCCCTTGTGATGAGAGTCCCCCTTGACTTAGGATTCAAGATATCAGGACATATAATTGGCTAACGTGAGCCTAACATGAAGTGGGCCTCTTGGGCCTTTTGACCTTAAATGAGTGATTCGTATCAATGTTAATATAGTGTAATTATATTAATTTATGAATGTTGAATAAAATATTGTAATAAATATAAAATTTTACTTTATAAATGGTATATTTTTTTAAAATTGGACCCCCCCCCCCTATGTAGAATTTCTGCGTCCGTCACTGCCTGCAAACAAGTGGAATTGATTTGCTGCAAATCTCCTATGGAAGACCAACCACACAAACATCTTCACTTGAGGAGGTGCTTCAACCTTCCAATGAAGTGAAATGGATTTGTAGAAGAAGATGAAGATCGGTCAAGGAGTAGTCGAAAGGAGTTGGACGTGAAGTTTGGCTTGCCATGTCAAAGAACCTTGTCTCCCAAGCTGTCCAAAGAAATCACTGAAGCCTGCAGCAAATACATGAGTTGAGTAAGCTCATTTTTTTCACCAATTCTCAGCCTTCTTCTCCAAGTGAAGGATCAACCTACATGAAATAGAGTAGAAATCGAATAGGGTTAATTCCTATTCAAGTTCAATATGAGAGGGAAAAAGAGAATTCAAAGGTTCCGAAGTAGGCTAAAAGTCAAACTAGCTAAAATTTAGTGTTATCACAGTTGCCAACCCAAACTAACACATTAGAAAGAAACATATATGTTCCGGGCTTCTCCATCTCTAACACAACATTTTTTACAATACTTCTCCATACATAAGAAAAATCTTTCAAATCTCCATTAACCAAATCAGTCCAATATTGAATTCTAGAGGAAGAGACAACCACTCTATACCACAATGAATCACGAGGAATAGACATAAGCCTCTAAATCCATTTAAAGAGCAAACTTTGATTCAAATCATGCAAAGGGATAGCCCCTAAACCCCCAGAATTGAAGTTTTAAATAATAGTGCTCCAAGAAACTTTATAAATGCCTTTCTTAAATGAACCTCTCCAAAAAAAATTAGTCATGATACTTTGAAGAGAGTTTTGAATTAACATAGGCATAGAGTAACTAGACATATATAAAATAGATTGGAATACTCACAATGACCGATTTGAGAAGCACTAGTCTTACCACCAATGAAAAAAGGTGTCCTTTCTAATGAGCAAGCTTATGTTGAAATTTCTACACTATAGGATCCATTGCTTGTTTGAGATAAGTCTATGAGAAAGAGGCGGACCAAGATAACGCATAGGAAAGGACGTTGTCTTACAACCAAATTTATCAACTGTGACAACCATCCACAAGTGTATGGATTGCTGTAGCATATACTCGGAGTACGAGGTCGAATCCATAAGGACAAACATAGAAAAACTATCTTTCGATTAAATTCATAATTGACAAGGAAAATAAAATGAATAACCTTTAAGTGATTTTGAAATATTTTGAGACTAATTGAAATAAATTAAAAACCAAAATAAAAACTATATTAAAAACAAGAAAATAAATTTATAACTAAAAGCAAATTAAATTGATAGATAAACTCGATAAAAACAAACACTAGAGTTTAAGATTTCATCTAGAGGGACAATTCAATTAACAATCAACAATTCATTTAAGCAAGACTTTTCAAAATTATTTTAATCCTCTGTCAAAGTAGAAAAACGTATTCAATTAGACCAATTATGCTATTCTATCGATGCACACTGGTTAAAACAATCAAATCCACTAAGCAAATCTTTAAATCAAGTTTATGTTAATTGCCATGTCAATATCAACATCTAAACAAGATCAATTTCCAAATCCTTATAATCCATTAATTTAATTACAAATCCTAACAAACATAAATCCAGGTGGTCAATCAAGAAATATGTTAATGAAGTGCTTGAAAATTGAATTAAATGAATAAAACATCAAAATTATTATAAAACAGAAATTCAGAACATTGTCAATCAAATCACCCCCTACTAGATTACATCCATCCCTCTAGTAGGGGGATTTAGTTCCTAAACATTGTAAAAACTAATAAAACAAACGATAATAATAAGCAACAATGATAAGAAAGACATGATAAAGTCAAGGGGAGAAAAACTTAGACTTGTGAAGAATAAGAACAATCTTCAATCTTCACAAATCTTTTTAAATCCAACCCTATATCTTGAACAAAGATTTTTTCTATGTGTTTTCTCTGCTTTAAGCATAAAAATAAATGTTTCATAATGTGTGGCTGAAGTCTAATTAAGTTATATATAGTGTCTTCCAAAAATACCCCCAAAATCCTAAAAATCGTCAAAAATCGAATTTTGTAGATCGTGCTCGGTTGAACCCAACTGGGCAGACAACTGGCCAGTGACCCAGCTAAACCCTGGCAGCCGCAGGTCTTTGCTTCTGAGAGCATTCTGAACTAGGGAACCAGCCGGGTAGACCCGGCCAGAGAGCCTGCCAGCCCCACATTTTTCCCTTTACCAAATTCTGAATTTGCCCAGTTGATCTGAACCGGCCAACGTTTAACTACGCATTACAAGGCCAATTTGACTCTGAATTCATCCCGAATTAATTCCATATAATCCTAACATTGAAAATCAATGAAATAAGACCAAATAAGCGCAAAATTTACACAAATTAGGAAGAAATTAGATAAAAACTCAAAGAATAATCAAGAACATAAACCAATTATCAAGTCGCGTCCCTGATGTAGTTATCAAACAAATTCAATCCTGTCAAAGAACTCTTGCTGAGATTTATTTTTAACTCACAGATCTACTCAAAGCAATGAAAAATTTTGAGCACATTATCCATTACTGAAGCTTCATGGAACAAAAAAATAATATGTCATCAGCAAACTGAAGCAAAGAAATAGACTCTGAACTATCATCAATATGAATTCCCTCAATTAGACCCATTGACTTTGTCTTCTTAAATAGTCTTTGCAACCCCTCAATTGCAATATTCAATAAGAAAGAGGAAAGAGGATCCCCTGTCACACTCCTTGTTACATAAGGAAAGAAGGAGTGGGAGAGCCATTCACGAGCATAGAACCCTCGAAGAAGACAGAATAGACATTATCCATTTAATCATTTAGATGGAAAATTCTTACTAGAAAGATACTTCCATGAAACACAATTGAAGGCATTGTGGAAATCCAGTTTAAGGAGAAAGAAAAGGTTGCCTAGATTTAGAAATAAGGTGAACCAATTATGAAGCTATAAAAGAGCACTCGTGAATGTTCCTACCACCTATAAAAGCATGTTGATTAGCCGATATAAGAGGGGGAATTAATGGAGTTAACCACTGAAAAAGAACTTTAGACACTAATTTGCACATCCCATTAATCAATGTCTAAAATCCTTAAGATTATTAGCCCCTTTAATCTTTGGGACAAGGACCATAAAAGAATGATAAAGGTCCACTGGAATAGTGTAAAATGAGAGAAAAGAAGATTAAACCACTTCCTAACTTCATTTTTAATGATAGGCTATGCTCTCTTATAAAAATTAAAATTAAAATCATCGGACCCCTGTGCTTTATTTCGTTACAAGAAAGCATAGAAGCATACACTTCTTTCAACAAAAATTCTTAAACAAGAGAAGCCAATTGCAACACTTAATTTCTCAAAAGGAATCTCGGCCAAGGAAAAAGAATGAGTGGAAGGCTTACTATAAAGATTCTTATAGAGGCTCAAAATCAAATTTTTGATTGTCTCAGGATCCGAAATTAAAATCCCATTATCTATCAATGAGCCAATGTAGTTACCACGTAAATGAGCTTTCGTGACTGAGTGAAAAAAAATTTTGTATTTTATCACCCAAAAGACACCATTTGACTCTTGATTTCTGGTGCATTAGAGAATCTAAACTCTTAGTAGTAGAGTATTGTCAAGATTTGATTTAGCTTGATTTTAGTAATTGTGTATCAAATCTTCTATTTAGAGAAAGTTCCTTTAATGTAGTAATTAGCCATTTATTTAGGTTGTTAATTTGTTAATTTCTCCATGTAAAAGCTGTATATAAACAGCTCT
>CANYLF010323259.1:0-10511 GCA_948193215.1 Bocquillonia castaneifolia
TGTCCTCAATTATTCTAACTAAGGTTTTGTTTGTTTGATTTGGTTGAATTAGTTTGGTTGGCTCAGTTCTTTTTACCTCACCTCTGACTGTCGGACGACGCCGTTTTTCAATGTTTTTTTTAGCCTTTCAATTCGGCAATAGAGAAGAAGACAAAAAAAAAAAAAAAAAACACGACGACACCTTAAAACCCTGTAACTATAAAACCCTAACAACCATAAAACATTGAAGCTACCCTTGATTATCGTCTCTCTCATATCAAAAATGGCGAAAACTGGTGATGATACGACGTCGAATAACGCCGTTTTCATCGACACCAGCCTCAACACTCATTTCGCTACAGTCGTCTCCTCCTCCGACACCGTTTCAGATCTTAAACGTAATTTCCATTTTTACTCGTTCAGTTTTTAAATAAATATCATATTTAACCCCAATTAGTAAGTTATTAACAATAAATATCTAATTTCTTGCAGAGAAAATAGTTCACGAGCACTCCTTATGCTTTCCTCAAGTCGGTGATATAAAGGTCCATGCTTTAAAGGTATTTTTTTTATTTTTAAAAAAGAGCTGTTTTTTTGTTATTTTTATTTTTTAAATAATTTTGAATGTTTTTTAAATTTGTAATGTATGAATATCAGGTAAAGCGAAAAGGGTGTTTGTATCATTTATCAGATTCGATGTTAGTGGCAAGTATTTTTCGGGGTAGTAGTAGAAATAAATGTTGGTTTATTAGCGTTGATGCTTCTAATAGTGTAAAGGAGAGTGATGATGTTTGTGTTAATTTAATTAGTAATGATTGTACCAATGGGGTTAATGTTGTTGTCAGAGATGCTAGTCCTCAAATGTTATTGTCTGTTGATAATCCGTTGAGTTTGGATGTTGCTCGCAAAGATGGTTTACGGAGTTTGGAGACTGGTGTTGAATGTCATAGCAAGGTTATGTCTTTGGATGGGAATGGTAATGCTCGTGGCGTGGAAAATGAAGTGGAGAGAATGCCTGTTGGAGGTTTGAATGAGATTGGTGATCTGCAAGGTAATAATGTTGAGTCGGAAACTGAATCTCGGATGAAGAAAAAACATGAGAGTAAAAAGAAAAATGAACATGCTGTTGATGATTCTGGTTTAAAAGGGGATGTTTTAGTTCCTGAAACTGGTAGAAATGAATTTCCGAAAGAGGTTGTGGTGTCTGTAGTTTCACAGGATGATGTGATGGAAAATGGGAAGATTGTTGGACCTGTAGAGGGAGCAAGTGCCATTGTGAGTGCTGAAGGGACTGGAGGGCTAGGAAAACATGTTGAACTTGAAAGTGATGACTTGAGGAGAAATGATGGTGATGTGCAATGTGATAAATCTGTGGAAGATGCTTTGCAATCACAGCCTAGGGCAAGGAAAAAGCGTAAAATTAAAAAGGGAAAAAATGATGATGAAGATATGTTGAAAAAAGATGAAACTGTAATTTCTGAATCAAATGAAGCAACAGTTGAGCGTTTGCCAGTCTCTCAGCGTTCTCTAGTGGACAAGCAGAACGGTAAAAGTCTAAATCTAGGCAGCGCATTTACTGAAAGTCCAGAGGACACCCATTTGCAGCCAGCAAGTCCAAGCAGTGGGAAGAGGAAAAGGAAGAGGAAATCATCAAATAACCTTAATCAAGAAATTGCTGCAGTTCCTTCTTCCGGGACAGATATTAGGTGTGAGAGCTCTGGACAGCGAGTTAATCGCGAGGATTTGGGAGAAGGATGTGATTCAGAATTTGTGCCCAGGCAACCTGCCTCGGGCAAAAAAAGTTCTAAGCCGGGTGTCTCTTTGAAAGAGAAGCATGGAATTCCTGTCCAAGAAGCAAATAAAAGACCCACTTCTCAAGGTGAGTGATGTGGATTCTATTGACATTTAAATTTAGATGCACTCTTGTTCATTTCTCTGTTTAATTTAACCTTCCTTTTTGCCTTTTTCCCTGAGTTCATCTGGGAAAAAAAAGCAACAAGAGGACAGGAAGACGGTTTGTTGATACTCATGATAATTTGTAGAAATTGATATGGGCAGCTCAGATGCCAGCAATGTGGAAGGCAAACATGACGCCTCAAGATCAGCAATTGCCTCAGACATCAAGAGTATGAAAGCTTCAGAGGATCACCTCATTAATGTTGAAGGCAGTCCTCATCTTGGGATTCAAGAATCTAATGAGACAGACAAAGAAATTGAGGTTTCCAGGCATGAGAATATGGTTCTCAGAGATCATCAAGATTGTGTTGTTGATCAGAAGAATGGAGTTGAAGAACAACAGACCTCGGCAATTAACTTGTCTCCTAAAACTGTGCCATCAATTGAATGTAAATCACCCTCCATAGATGAACAAGCCTCAAAAACTAAAGAAGTAGCTGTTACTTCTAAATTGCTTGAACCTAGTGAAGCTGTGGATCCTTCAAAGTCATCAAAGAAAATGAAGAAATCCAAAAGGACAAAGAAGGTGGGAAGCGGAATACCATCCACATCTGTTACAGGACATGTTGAGGGTCTGACAAGTGGCTTTCCTCCAATGAAACCTCATAAAGCTGCCCATGAAGATCCCACTGAAAAGACAGTAACTAAAGAGGAACAAAATGTGCCATCAAAGGAGGGGAAGGAAGTATCAGGAATGGAAGCAAGTGCATCCATTTTGGCTACTGAAAAGGAAATTGATGATGTGATTCGGAATGCAGTGCAATCAGTACAACAGATAGGACAAGTTGAAGCTAGTGTTGAAAACATTGATAGGAAATCAAAAAAGAAAACTAAGAAGCGAACTTTGGATGCAAAGAATCTCACAGAATCAACAAAAGAAAACGAGAAAGTCACTGCACCATCAGCTGGTGATAACACAAGGGAGGTAGAGGTCTCATCTAGTGGTCCTCTCCACAAGCAATCTTCTCAAGGTGAACAACATAAAACAAAAGGCAACAATGAGGGGAGGTGCCTTGAAGCTGTTGTCAGCATTAATCCCTCTGAAAATTCCTATGCAAAAGAAGGTGCCAATAATTTTGAAGCTTCCTGTGATAGTAGCAGGATCGACTTTAAAAATTATTTTGTGCCAAGCCAGCACAGCCACCAAATTGTTGGTTCTGCTGGGGTGCTTGATGGCACTGCAACTAAAGTAACAGAAGCAGATGGGGAGATGAAAGTTAAAAAGAACAAAAAGAAGCTTGGCACGCAATCTCATGCAAAAGAAGGTGCCAATAATTTGGAAGCTTCCTGTGATAGTAGCAGGATCGACTTTAAAAATTATTTTGTACCAAGCCAGCACAGCCACCAAATTGTTGGTTCTGCTGAGGTGCTTGATGGCACTGCAACTAAAGTAGCTGAAGCAGATGGGGAGATGAAAGTTAAAAAGAACAAAAAGAAGCTTGGCAAGCAATCTCATGTTCGTTCATCAGATTTACAAAGTTCACATAGTTTAAATGAGAACCATGAGGCTGGAGCAAAGCCTTCAAAAGATTCTGATAGTGGGGTTAAAGCTCTGCTATCTGGCAAGTCCAATAAGTTCAATTCTGTTCCTAAACAAGATAGTAAAGGGGCTGTAACAACTTCTAGTTTGGAGAGTTCTAAAAACACAAAAATACTGAATAGAGTAGTCAATGGACATCAATCACGTGAAGACCAAAATCGTACAAAGGGTAGAAAAACTTCCATGATTAATGCTGGGGAAGTTGTGAATAACTCGCAGCATAAAAGGAGTGTAATAGGTGTGTCAGATTCATTATTCAAGGACGTTACTGATGAGGCTTCTTCAAATGAGGATAATTCAGATGCCAGCACCAGAACTCCATCAGATAAGTCGATGTCTTCTGACTACTCAGATGGAGAAAGCAATGCAGATCTTAGCTTATCACAAAATGGTAAATCTTGAACCTGTTTATATGGAGTTATTATTGCCTATGTAACCAAATGAATTGCTAGTCTTGGCTAAACAATTTTGCGTTGCACTGTTTAGAATATACCATAGTTATGGGTGCTTGTTTTCCCATTTATTGCTGATAATGTTTAGGAGCATGCTGGTTGTTGGATGCCTGATTTTTCTCGAGGAAAGCCTCAACATGTGAACAGTTTTGAAATAACAGTTTAAGTAGCACCTAGTATTATTATCTCATATTAGTTGTCTTGTTTTTTTGACAATGAATGCCTGAGCTTTGTTCGACTTGAATTTTGCTGCAGGATCTAACAGCTCGAAAAGAAAGGAAGGAGATGGGAAAACCATTAGAAAACCATTGTAAGGAAAAGATAGTAGATTTGCACTCTCTTTATATTAGAAATATATTATAGGCAAAACCCATATCTAAGTTCCTGTACTTTCATTTTTTTTGACATTGGGTCCCTGTACTTTTATTTTTAAAAATCAAGTCTTTGTACTTTTATTTTCATCGACATTGAGTCCTTCAGTTAGTTGATTTTAACAGTGTTATAACTGAGGGACTCAATTTTGATAAATCTGAAAGTTCAGGGACCCAATTTCGATAAAAAAAGAAAGTGCAAGAACTCAATTTTGAACGATTTAAATTTAGTTTTTATAATTAATTTTCACTATTATTTTAAAAAGTAAGTTTGTGTGTATATATATATTCAACTTTTTATTTGGTTTGGTTTAACTTATAAAATCAAAATCAAAAGCAAAAAAATTTACACTTATATATATATATATATATATATATATATATATATTGCAATAATTAAAATTCAATATAAAATAAAAATTTATTAATTAAATTTGGGTCCTTTATACTTTTATTTTTATTAAAATTGAGCCCCTATACTTTTACTTTTATCAAAATTGGGTCCCTGCACTTTGAGATTTATCAAAATTGAGTCATTCGGTTATAACACCGTTAAAATTAGCTAACTGAAGGACTCAATGTCGATGAAAATAAAAGTGCAGGGACTTGATTTTTATAAATAAAAGTGCAGGGATCCAATGTCAAAAAAAATAAAAGTACAGGGACTTGGGTATGGGTTTTGCCTATATTATATGCAACGATCATTTTTATCATGGTTCGTTTTTCCTTCTCCTTTATCTCTGCTTACAATTTTTAAAAAAAGAGAGGTCTGGCATTCATTTTCTATATTGTTTTCCACAATAACACATCTTCTAAACTTATAATTTTTCTCTTTCATTGAAGCAGCTCTTCTGGCATGGCCTTAGATACAGTTCTTAAGCACTCAAGCAGATACAAGAAGGCTAAGCTAACAGTGGCTCAATTACAGCTTGAGGAAACTGAGAGCCAACCTGTTGAATTCGTACCTGATAGTCAAGCAAACCCTTAAATCACCATGTAATTTTGTTGTGTTTGAGTTTTGATTGATCCAGGACTTTTGTTATCGTAGTGGTGGCCTAAATATGGCAACACACTTATACTGGAACTTTTTCGACACCCATCAGAGTGATGTTGTGAAGTTATGGTTTTTCACCTTGTTAAGAGATATCATATGGGAAGCATTATTATGAGTGGGATGAAAAAGAACTACGTACTACAACATACATTTGGGAAGAATCTGTACATTCTCTTGTATTTCCAAGCACAACTTTGCTTTGGATCTAGTTCCCATATAAATTGATAGTATTTCAGAAAGTCTTCTTGTTTATTTTTAAGTTCCGGGCAGACAGGGCGGATTAATGCTCCATCCACAAGCAATTTGTCCTTTTTGATTGATTTGTCACAATGCATCTAGTATTGCACTTCCGTCTTTACCCTTCTCTTCTCCACTGTTCTTTTTGGATAGCAGCATGATGGGCATTAAAATGTCAATGTCGAACCATCTTTATGTTTTTTTTTCCTTTTCTTTTTTCCATAAATTGAATGTATTCCTTAGCTTCATAAGAACTAGACTTAATGAATAGAATCATTAAAATTGAGTTGAGAAAAGAACAAATTCGGGGCCATCTTAGTCGACAAAACAACCTTCATCAATATACTAATAACTCTTTTTTCAAATTTAATTTCATTTTCCATTGTTATTGGACTCCTGGCATTAATATATTATTTTAGAATATACTTGTTGAAAAGTGAATTCATATTTATGATGGAAATTTTCTCTGTGTCTGCTAAAGACCAAACCAATTCATTTTACTTGCAAGTTTAGTAATCCTTAATTACATATAATCCTTTTAGTTTTACGTTAATTTCACTTAAGGGATCGATAATATAGTAGCTTTGGGACCCAATTGAAGTGCAAAACAGCCTGCTTTATCTTCTTAATTTCTAAAGTTATTTTTTCTCTGTGGCAAATCCCCATCTTCTTGTTTCTTGTAGCATATGTTACTTATAAATAATCCCCATTTCTTGCAGTATTAAACTATTCCTGCTTATCAAAAATCCAATGATGGCCTCCATATATATAATATATATTGCATCAAGTTGACATTATAATCCTGCTCTTACTGTAGCTATTTCAGCTCCTACATGTTTGAGCACTTTATGAAATGGAACGACTGTTTATGGCTAATTCCTTTATTAAATGATTTTTTTTAAAAAAAATTGTATCAATCTTGTTTCTTTCCAATTAATTTAACAAAATAATTAAGTGATACAAATATTAGAAATTAAATTGAACAGTTGCAACAGCATAATCAGTTACATTGCATTTATATGAATACAATAAGCATGCCATTAATGAAAGTATTCTAAGGCTTTTGATGATTTCAGTTCGTTGACTTTCTTTTTTTCCTTTAACATTTAATTGACCATATACAAACATTTAAATTTAATTAATGAAACCAATAAACAGACAGAATCCAAATTTTGCACTAAAAAGAATTAAGAAGAGTTTTAAAAAAAAAAAAACTCCCGTAAAATTGAACTAAATATTTTAGATTCGAATTACTTTTTTCCGGCTAAAATAAAAAAAAATCACAACTTAATTAATTTTCCTTTTTTCCTTCTAAAAACAACCTCAGTATCCAAACCAAACCCATCAACTTTACGGACATGGACCAAATCGGAATTCTGAAACAACTGAATCAAAGGTTGAACACTAAACAAATCATTAGCAGAATACTTATCAGACCGTCTATGTACAGCCACGTGTAAAACACAGAGACCACCAGGCTTCAACGTACGTTCAATCTCATGAACAAATTTATGAGGAAACAAAGCATGATCAAACACATTAGAGAATTCAAAGTCAAAAGTATTATCATCAAACGGTTGATGATGAAAGTCGCCTTCAATCACCAGAGGAGGACAAGGGACTAGATCAATACCAATAGAGTCGACAACACCAATACGTTTTAGAGCTTCAACTTCTTGGCCAACGCGAGCTCCAATGCTCAAAGCTTTCGACTCATTGAAAAGAAGGTCTCTTCGTTTTAAATCCTGAAAAAAATCTGCAAAAACTTTAACTTTGCGATCCCAGTCTCGTGTTAACCATGTTTTTCTTAGTTTTGGGTTCAGGGTTTTGTTTAGCTGACGTTGAATGTAAGAATCGTAGGTTTTGTAACCAGGTCGGATCTTTAGGTCTTTGGTGGCGGAAGAACGGTGGTTTTGCGGTGGTGGGTGGGTGGTGGTTTTGAGAGAAGAGAAGAAGAAAAGGAGGAGAGGTAGAGAAAGAAAAAGGGTAATAACAAAGTATTTTAGTATGGCCGGTTTTGTTTTTGTTGATGTTGTTAATGTTGTTGGTTTCATATTTTTGCATGTATGTAATAAGGTTTTTTGGTTTTTTTTTTTTTTCTAAAATAGATTGTTGAGAAAGAGAGAAAATGGGTTTTTAATTTTTTGGTTATGTGTTATGTTTCTGTTACGTGTAATTAAGTTGAGCTAAAGGATGGGGGAAGGGAGAGAGGTGTTGTGGGCATAGAGAGAAAGTAGCTTATGCTATATGATGTTTGTTTCTTTTTGTCTATTTGTAATTTTGTATGATTATATATATTTATATGTAATTTTCATGTATATAAATATGCCTATATTTCGATACTTGCAACCATGCAATTAATGTGTGTGCAACGAGTCATTATTTGTATGATTTTGGGACGGTCATTACAATCCAATTTAGGTGAGTGGAATGAGTTGAAGTTGTTGGTTTTATGATGGATACTCTTATCTTCTTAATCATGAGGTAGACAATCACTAATTACTAGTACTATTTATATCTTTTAATCTTCTTAATTAAGGTTAACATTGTTTGAATTTTCACTCTCTCAACAAACATATACCATACCATTTTCAAAAAAAAAAAAACATATACCATACCAATAGTAAAGTCATTCTTAATTGATATTGAAGATTTTAGGTTAAAATCCCTCTCCTTGATTAAAAAAAAAATTTCTTTGTGAAGATAGTAAGTGTTTGATACAGGACATAAACCATAGCAAAAAAATTTTCAGGACCAAGACCTCTATGAAATATGAATAGTACAATGTATAATGTTGGAGATGTGTCTGAATTAATTGAGAATCAAGTGTACTAACAATAATTTATTAGTTGGTTGATCAATATTGGTTATATAAACAAAACTATTTATCAGCGCATGATATGTAGCTGCCTTATTTATTCAAACACCTTGGTTCCGTACGTTTAACTAGACCAAATTAAATAATCAATGGAGATATATTTGTTTTTCTATATGTACACCAAAATATATTCCTTTATTCAATTAAAACCCTAGCTAGCTGTTATTGCTCTAGATTGCGTTGGCAAAATTTGGAAATGAGAATTTTATTGGGTTGTTGGAACTTGGGAAGAGGCTCATGTGGCTAGCTATCAAATGATTATTTCTGTTTTATTGGTTTGTTGAATAAATGATCAAAGCTTATTTTATTCTCATATGGTCACAAATATATATACAAACACACACATTTAGAAATTCAGTATCTTAAGATACACAGGCAACTATATTTTTAATATATTTTCACGTTTTAGATACTTAATTTTTTAGAAGTTGACACAAAATATTTCAGACTTATTTTAAAATTTTAAAAATATTTTGGATTCTTGTTTATATTTTTTAAAAAAAATAGAAAACTCATTTTTCTAAAAAAAATACGTTTTTAAAAGAAAATGCATTTCTTTTATTAAAAAATTCAAAATCAAAACCTAATTATAAAGGGTTAGAAAAATCAAATCTAATATGTATGATTAAAATTAATACTAATTAGTATAAATATTTATTTTTTTTATGTTTTTCATTATATTCAACAATCAAAATACAAATTGGTTCAAACAATCGATCTATTTCTTAAAATATCTTTTTCAAAAGAAGGCTTATCTCATCAAAAAGTTGCATATATATATACACCAGCAAAGGTTGGTACAAATGATAAAATTCTTCTGATTTCAAGTAAAAGTTTTGAGTTTGAACCTCAGCTTCACTGAGAGAGATAAGCACTCAAATATGCCACAACCAACTCTCTCACAGTAAAATTAGTATGGTTCAAATATACGTGTGTATTAAATAAAAAAATAGAGTTAAATTTTTTTTTTAAAATATTAAATTTATCTCTAAAGATAAGTTAATAAATTAATATTCTTATGTAGAATATTTAAAAGTGTCATAAATCAAAAATATAACTTGATAAAAATGATGAGGTAAACCGCACAATGATCAATTGGTTTGATCTCAGTTGTAATGAACAAGGTCAGTATTTTTTAAAAAAAATATATATATTACGATCATTAATATATTCAAGTGAAATAAGTAGGTCTTTAAGTTTATAGATGAGTCAATTTTAACTGATTATAGCACTTTCCATGGAAATATGAAATATATTCTTATATCGTCTTAATTTTTTTTTCAATCTATTTCTTGGTAGTTAAATTTTCCTTTGACTAAAAAAGTGAGTTCTTGACTAAAATTCAATCTAGTAAATTAAATTTCTTAAGTATTTTTATAAAAGTACTTTTAAAGGAGTATTTATGTCTTCGATTTTTAAAAAATTTAAATTAATTTAAATAATAATTTGTAGTTTCCAGAATGTTTGAAAACAAAGGAAGAATCAAATTATTAAACTTTATGAAACAAGGATTTTCTTACTTAAGTCGGGTCTACATGAATCCATTCTTACAAGCACTTGTTTCACAATTCATTGGAAGTTGGATGGACAATAATTTCCCAATGAAACATATTTCCTAAAAAGTAAAAAAAATAAAACAACCAAAACCTAAATAAAAAAAGATAATCGAAATAGTTATCTCAATTGAAATCTAACTATCTAATTAATTTAAGCAATTTTCTTGTTTAACATTATTTTTAGGCATGATATTAATTAATTTTCTTGTTTATTATTTGTTTTTACTTATATATTTGTCGTTACACATTGCGTCGCTAAGCATCTCAAACCATCTCAAAAAAAAAAAAAAAAGCATCTTTTGCAAAAAAAGAACATATCCCATATCACAGTGTAGCATTTGCTACTGGGTGGATTAGCTTTTAGGAAGTCTTCACATTCCCATTCAGTCAAGTCATTCTCATCCCTTGGATAAACAAAATATTTTAGAAATGGTGTGACGAATATCCCCTTAATTAATTTAATATGATGAGATGTTATATCATCAATT
>CANYLF010323409.1:0-14735 GCA_948193215.1 Bocquillonia castaneifolia
TGGGAACTTATTACATTCTTTAAAGTGCAAATTTCTGATTTCTATCATATGTGCTTATGATATCACAGTTTCTTGGAACTTTATTTGCAAAGAAATGGTACAGAATATTGAAAAATGGAATTCTGATCTATATGTTGAAAAAGCAATCTGACCACTGACCAGCACTATTTTGTTTGGCTTTTTTGAAATTACATATTTTACTACTACATGCCAACTTTCAGCGATTTCTCAAAAAAGGGGATCTTTTATGAGCATTTTGATCAATCTCAGTCAAGTCCCTGTCCCTGCCATAGTTTACTTTGCAGTCAGATTTCTTTCTCCATCTCCTTTTTTTTTTTTCCTAATAAAAGAGAATGTAAAAGAAGGCAGAGTACTTATCTATTTTTATTAATGGATGCCCCTTCATGCACTCCTGCTTTGATGCATATGGGTAAAGAGGATAAGTTTATTTATCTTGATTAAAACATTTCATTTCGACATGTAATTGTTTTAGAAATTACCTCTGAAATCATGGCAGATAATTCATTTAAATTTTTTGTCGAATTTCACTTAAAATTCTTTCAATTTCATTTTCTTTGGGAATATTTGTCTGAGTTTGATATGTACATTACTGGTATTCTATGAAGGAATTTTTGTTTTGCAAATGTTGATGAATTTATGACTACTTGGACCTTTTGTGTCTGAAGTACCGGAAAAATTATTATAGAATTTGATGCTTTTAATCATTCTGAACCTGTACAACAGGATTGTACTTGGTCATTACTCATCGATTATTTAAGAGCATTATTTATCATATTAGCATTATAGAGAATTGAAGCCTTTCAGCTTTTTGAATGTTTGATTGTCTCATGGAATATTGCAGAAGGAGCGTTATGAGTATAATTGCCCATTGGCTGTAGCAATTGTGATGTCTGAAGGTTATAAAAATGAGTTTCATGATTTCTTAAATGAAGTCCTGTATATAGGCGAAGGCGGAAAAAAGGGCGAAAGGGACCAAGTTGGAGATCAAGAGTTGACTGGTGGCAATTTGGCCCTTAAGGTGTGATATGGATTCATGTCTGTTTCCAATTTTAGTGATGATTCCTATTCTGGTTCTGTTCCATGAATGCTATTTTTATGTTTAATTAAAATGCATGGTCCCTGGAAATGAGATGCCATCCACACCCAATTTTAAAAAAGTATTCTTAGGGCATCTCCCTCGCATATCAGGGTCGTTATGAACTATTCTTAAGGTGTGAAAAGTGAGCAAAGCCCATTACTAGGCCTAATACCTATACGTGTATGTGTGCGTATATTATGTGTGCATATAGATATAGATATATCACTTAAAAGAAATGAAAAAGCAGGTAGAAAGCACATTTTTTTGTTCATATTACCACTTGTGTTCTTGTTCTTTCTGTTATCAGCAGTTAATTTGATTGAGTGACTCAAAAAATGCAGTTAGTTGGGCAAATGGAAAGCTTAGAGAACTGTCCTTGGAAGTTTTGGGAAGTATGGTACAAAATAAAAGCCATTATTCCACTTTTTAGATCATGTTCTATCTCCCATGTTTTGAGAGAATCCAATTTTGTAGGAGATGGTTTGGCAAAAAGTGGAGTAACCAGATCTTCTGATTTGATCGCATGGTTGTGATTGTCAGGTGTTCAAACATAATTTAAATGAGCATTAATGTTTTTGTAGTCTGTGGAATTGTTTGTTTTTTTCTCTTAACTTAATCCTTATGCAATGATATATCTCAGTTTGGAGTTTTTCCCACTTATAGTCAAGTTGAAAAAAGGATTTTTGGGTGTAATAGGGGGTGGCCTATAGGCTTGGGTAGTATTTATGAGCTTGACTATAAGTGTTTTCCCCTGTTTAAAAAGTTTAATTGATTAATAAAGTAATCTGTTTATCAAAAATCAGCAGTTTTTCCTACTAATTCTTGTACTCAATTAAACTGACATATTAGCCTTTCTTTGCATAGAGCTTTCTGACTTTTTATTTGGTTTTTTGATTGTAATCCAATCTTTCATTATCAAGAATTGTTACTTTGTATGAATTTGAAAGTTTCTATGTCACTAAATTTTATATCCTCACTCTCTTGCAGAACAATAAGGACAAATGTGTACCTGTTAGATTCATCTGTGGACACACAGAAGCTGGCACTAATAAGAAAAGATACACGTACTGTGGTTTGTACAAGGTTGACGCTGTGTTTTTCCTAATTCTTGTATTCAGGAGTGATATATCCTGGCATGTTACTGGATGGTCTCTCTGCTTCAAGATGCATTACTCATGCCTAATTGATCTTTATCTTCAAATCATTGAATATTTTAGATGTTCCCAATCCTTATTTCCCATAATCAGACATGCATGCATATGCATAGGCTTAGACAGATATACAGTATTACAGCCAAAAGGGGAAGATAAATAGATATAGATGTTTGCCTTTCCTACACTCTGGCATTTATCTCATTGCCAGCATAAATACTTTTTGAGCCTCTGTTCTCATGTAATGGAGATTCTGTTGGGGGAAAGGAATTTTTTCTTCTAGTATATTGTTCTCAAGTGTGGATCAAACATTGGTAAGTATGAAGTGACTATTTAAAGCAACATAGAAATATTTAAAGTTACTATTGCTACAAGTAGGTAAAACAATACATATATATACTCAAAGACTTCAATAAAAGTTATTCTATATGATTTATATATGCTGCATCCAATGGATAAAATTTTGTAGGTGCCTGACCTCTGATACAGAATAGTTCAAGTTAGTTCATTTTTTCATTCTTTGTTCAGGTTGTGAGGTACTGGGCTGACCAAGATAAGTCTGGACTTCTCTCATATAATTACAGTTTAAAGCGACTTAAAGGACAACCCAAATTGGACATAGAAAAGGTTATCACATTAAATTTTTTCCCTCAACATAGGTCTTGCAGTCATACTTCTTTTCTTCCCTTTGGTATATACATGCATGTGAATTCTATACATTATTACAGATGGCATGCACCATTGTTTTGTTTTTTAGTTTTATCATAATGATTTAGGAGTCTCTATTAATATGCAAGAACAAATTACAAAATGTATAGTGGTAGTGAACTATTCTGCAAACGTTTTTGCTTCAATATTCATTTAGTATGAATGTGAGTTAATTTACCTTTCGAATAATCACCAGTTTGCTTAGGGTTGTATGACATTCATCTTACACTTGGCTGCATCAAAGTTGCATCAGCAGTTTGTTATATGTGTGTGCTTTTCTAGATTGTTTTTTTATTTGTGGTGTAGATGTTTTTTTTTTACATTTGCATAAACTGTATGAAATATTTGTGAGTTTAACATCTGTTACTTACTGCTCTTTCAGATTCATCGTAAAGGAGCATCTGAGGGTCCTTCAAGATTATCCAAGTATGATTATTTCTGTTACTGTCATCTAATTGAACTAAGCCATCTTTTCTTGTGTTAAATGCATACATAAACTGACAGAAGTATTATTTTCTAAGGCTGGTATGTGAGGACATCTCTTATGGTGTAGAAGATATTCGTATTGTTGCAATCAATGAAATTGATAAACCTCCAGTTGCACCTCCAGGCAAGTTTCCTTATGCTTATTAGAATACAAAAATCTATAAATGAAGACTACTTTTCTCTACTTTCCTTTTCTTACAAGAATCCCATGTTCATTCAAAGTATAATCTCCCTTGTTTCCGTTGTAGTAGTTTGATTTTTTTTTTTTATCAGTTTCCCTTGTTGCAGGCTCTTGGACATGGATTTTTTAAAAAATGTCTTGAGGAAAGATTCTTTATTTCCAATTTACTCTCCATTTCTATTGTTTTGATTTGGTTATTTTAACTGGTTTAGTAGTGTGTTAATGAACATGAAAATAATTTACGTCAGTATATTCATTTGTTGAATTGCTGTTGGAATTTAAATTTAGTATGGGTTAAATTTTAAATAGTGAAGTTCAAAATAGTTTGGCAAGTTTTTATCACAAACTGATAGAATAGCCTTTGATAAACCAAACTTTCTTGAAATAAATAAAGTTCTAAAATAGACATGGATGGGAACTAACTTCACAGGATGAAAAATTGTCCCTTTTGGAGCTACTTGATTGTTAACTGTAAATGTCGAGTAAATTGTGCCTTTCGAAAACTGATAGAAGGGCATGTACAGAAGTAATGTGGTTGTATTTTACATTTTTATGGCATTTAATTTTAATAGCATTCTCTGTTTTGACAGCATAATGCATGATATTCATTTTTTTCAGGGCGAAGAAAAAATTTCAATTGAAAGATTTTAAAAGTTGAAAATTTATTTCGAGCCAATGTTGGAATTCTTATATTCCACACTTGGTCTTTACTTGAACAAAAGACGATATGACAATGAAAGGAATAATCAAAAGTTCAAATGTGCTTTTCAAGAAAAGTGAATCCCATGCCATTAAAAATCAGTGTTACATTTGAAATCATTTGCGCACATTCACAGTAGATCTAGATATTGAGGGGTTGTGAGAGTGGGTGTTGTTTAGGAGCATTGAACTATAAATCGTTGGAATCATTGGACCCAAAATGTGTTATGGATTAGTTGCAAGTTTTGTTTCAGATGCACTTGACCTAATGTGAGATTCTTAAACCTGTTTTGGTGTGTCCCCAAGTTTTCTGTCACAAAACCCTATTCTTTTTCACCTTTGTTTGACAATAATTTACATATGATGCCTTTCTGTCCTTGTTTAATTTAATTTTCCTTGACAGATCGACACTAACTCTAAATGATGTAATATAAACTTTGTAGGGTTTACATACATAAGATCCATTCAAATCGCAGAAGATATTACTATGCCCTCAAACGCTTCAGGATGCAGTTGTGAAAAAAATTGCAATGATACAGAGTCTTGTTCCTGTGCTCGACTTAATGATTCTGAATTCCCATATAGACGTGGTGGCATGTAAGGAAATTGAACTGTATTTTGGTTGTTTTATTTAAATGGTACATACCAGCACTGATATCCAATATAGAGTTATATTTGTCTCTAAATATTTTGTTTAGCATTGACGGTTATCCAAATTTATTTGGCATTTCCTCATTATAAATACTAATTTTGCATTTATGATTCGATTGGAATTTGGTGCTGTGGCAAAATATGCATGCTTTTGGCATCCAGTATCCTGGTCACGGGATATGAAGTTTGACATGTTTATTCTCTGTACAATGATTGATTGAATAAAATATCTTATTATTATTTTTCGTACAAGTTTGTCCCAGAGGAATATTCTTTATATTCTTATATATGGCCTTTTTGGTTTGTCATGTTTTTTCTCTTTTTGTCCTTGTAACGTTTTGAAGTTTTATTTTTATGCTTAATAGATCTCTCTCTTTGTTCATCATCTAAATTAGAATCTTTTCTTTCTCAGACTGATTAAAGGAAAGAATGTAGTTTACGAATGTGGACCAGAATGTAGCTGTGAACAGAACTGTGATAACCGTGTTTCTCAATGGGGTTTAAAGCACCAAATTGAGGTATTTCAGCCTTGAAATCAATAAACAATTTCTTTTTATTTTTAAGTTTATCAGGTGATTGGTCAAAAACATTTTCTTGGTACAGGTCTATCGTGTGAAGAACAAAGGATGGGCTGTTAGGTCTGTGGACTTCATCCCTTCTGGTGCTTTAATCTGTGAATACACTGGACTTCTTCGAAGGGATGCCGATTTGGTGAATGTGTATGAGAATGACTACATATTTGACATTGATTGCTTGCATACAATGAGAGGAATAGGAGGAAGAGAGGTACTAACATACCAGTAAAATCATTTGTGAATTTGGCACATTTTATGAGCTTGTGAGTAATATGTATTTTCAGTCCAGCAAATGCAAATTTACAATTTTCCTATGCTACACTATATTATTCTGCTGAGTAATCATCAGCAGTTTGTTTTGCAAGTTCATATTATTTGATCGTTTTCGATACTCTTAACATGTTATACAAAAGGCAAAAAGCATTGACCGATACACTTTTCATGCCAGAGGCGACAACAGGACGCAGCTGCATCTGCATCTACAAGTGATGTCAAAGAGAAAGAAGATGATAAGTTGGAAGCAAGTGATGCTGACTTTTGCATAGATGCAGGTTCCAGTGGAAATGTAGCTAGATTTATCAACCACAGCTGTGAACCTAACCTATTCGTCCAATGTGTTTTAAACTCCCACCATGATGTGAAATTTGCTCGGGTTGTGCTATTTGCTATGCGTGACATACGTCCTTTCGAGGTAAATTTCCACACATGGTGATTCTCATTGGCTTTTTTAAAAAAAAAAATAAAATTTTGTTTTGGCATAATAACAAAGTGCTCTTTCATTGTTGTGTACAGGAACTCACTTATGACTATGGTTATGCAATTGATAGTGTCATTGGTCCTGATGGGAAAATAAAAGAGGCACAATGCTACTGTGGTTCGAAGAATTGTCGAGGACGTTTGTATTAGGCAAATGAAAGCAAATTTCAGGTTCTGTTTTTTTTTTTTTTTGGTTATAGCAAATGAAGAATTTCCAGGAAAATACCAAGTGAAAAGAGATATACAGAACCATAACTTTCTCACAGGGGGAACCGCATTTGATGCATTGATTGTTTTAGAAAAACCAGCAAAAGGGAGGGGCTTAAATATAGCCTCTCTGGAAGAGTGATTCATTTGTACAGAGAGAGTTTTACCATAATGACAAAGATCATTATCATTTTTGGACCTGATTTATTTGATTTGTTGTGTTGTAGTTTTGTTCCTGTCAGTAAAAATAAATATGTAAATAGAAATATACTGCAGTTAAATTTCAGGCTGTGATCTCTCTTTTCTTGGCAAATGATAAATTTTTAGGCACCATAACATTACCAAGTGAAAAGAGATAAAGAACTTTGTGAAAGCTTGGAACTGTCTCATTCATTGTTTAGTTGTTACTTAGCAATGGACAGAATTTAAAAAAGATTATTTTTAAGTAAAGATCAAATGAAAGTAAAGAGATTCATTTTAATTTTCTTAAAATGATTTTTTAATATAATTTTAACTTCAAAGTATATTTCTCATAAAAAAAAAACTTGAGAAGGTATATTTAATTTGTTAAAAATTTATCAAAAGTATTAAATCTCAACTATCTTTTTAGTCAAATAAATTTTTAAAATATAGTTTCCTTTTGTTTCGTTTCTTTCAGCACTTAATTTTTTTTATTACATTTTGGTACTCTAATATATTAAAAAAATATTTTTATTCTAAAACTGTACAATCTTCTTTTATGTGTGTGGGGACAAATCCAAGTGGTGCTAACCAGGGTGAGCAAAAAAACCGAAAAAACTGAACCGATCGTCAAACCGAACCGAAACCGAATCGAAAATACGGTTAACTAAATTGACGGTTTAAGTTACTGTTTTTATTTTTTAAAATTTTCGGTTTTCGGTTTGGGTTCAATTTTATCCTAAAAAAACCGCAGGTATCTGTTAACCGACCGAAACTATATATACATATATATTTTTTAAATATTTTATAATTCTTAAAAGACCCAAATCCCAAACCCGTATATTTTTAAAATATTTTATAATTCTTAAAAGACCAAAATTATATATACATATATTTTTTAAATATTTTATAACTATTGTGTACACTTATCTTCCTTTGCATTCACTAATTAATTCTAGCTTTTTTTTTTCTTTAATATAAATAATTGTGTAAGTGAACATATGCAAGTGAATATATTTTTTTTCTTTATAAGTTGGTATTGTTTAACTTGTTTGCCACAAATGTATATGTTGTAAAATATGTGTTGGAATAATAATACATTACATAATAATAAAATATGTGTTGTAGGTTTTTTTTTTTTCCCTCCAACGGTTAAAAACCGAAACTGTCCATTTAACCGGTTAACCGTTTCTAACAGTTTAGGTTTAGATTTTAAATATATAAAAACCGAATCTAACAGTTCAGTTAGTATTTTTACCTCACGGTTCCGGCACCCCTGGTGCTAACTCGTTTGCCACACATTTTGCTGACTTGCAAAAGCAAAATCTAACCGACAAGAAGGCGGCAACGTCACATTTATTAATCCATTTAAATCAATAGATTTTATTAAAATGGATGGATTTTATAATTTATGTTTTTAATGGTTATAAATTTTATGATTTTATTAATACTATTTTATTTGGCATAGAGATCATCAAATTAATGGAATACAGAAATATTTATAAAATTAAAAACGTTAAGGTAATTTCGTATTTGTAAAAATAGAAAAATTTTAAAATCCATCATTTTGAAAGATTTTAATGAGTGATTTTGTTTCATTTTTTTTATAATCTATTATTTCATGCATGTTTGCTGTATTATTATCATCATCATCTATAAGTATTAAATATTATATATCATTATATAAAGTAAAAAGGTATAACTGAAATAATGGCACATTATTTTGTGATGGAGAAAGTAATACTTAAAGAAATATTTTGTAAAAATTATAATTTTTTTAAAAAATTGAATCATTATGGACATAAATTTTAGAAAAAAAATTGTACAGTGAACCTAATCCACAAGAAGATAAATGAAGAGAGAAAAGAAGGACAAAGTAGCAACGAGACCCATGGCCATCAAAAAACTTTGAGAATGGAAACTTCAAAAATAAAAATAAAAGATCAACAAAGCAACCAAAATGAGCTCTCAAGCAGCAATCCCTCTATCACCGTCTTCCTCAAGCTTAGTACTTGTAAATTCAACTCAACCATCAAAGCACTCTCTACTTTTTCCTTTCAAACTCAAAACTTGTTTCTTATCTTCTCACCATCTTCATCTTCATCTTCATCTTCATGTCAATGCCAATATTAGGGTGAAAACCAGAGCTACCCTTGATGAGGAAGACCAAAGTAGTCCTTCTACTTCATTTCTTGTTGAAGAAGAAGACCAACAACTGCAATCTGAAATCAGCCCTGTATATTCTTGGTTTAATTAACTCTCTTGTCACTTAATTTTGTGTATTCTGTTTGATGTTGTTGTGATATGTGGTTTAGGAGGTGGTAGAGAGTGTGAAAGTACTGAAGAATGCTGCAAAGACAAGGAAGGTTCCTGTAGATGAGGTGCTTTCAGCACTTTCTGTGATGGATAAGTCTAAAGTTGATCCTTCTAAGTTTCTTGAAAATCTTGGTGGTACTAATTCTCCTGGTAGAACTTGGATGCTTATTTTCACTGCTGAGGTTTGATTTTTCTTGTGTTGATTTTTTTAACTGTTATTTTTGTTCTTATTATTCATTTTGGTTTTCTGATTGTGTAGAAGCAATTGAAGAGTGGAAGGTACTTCCCTCTTACTGCTGTTCAGAGGTTTGATGCTGCTGTAAGCTATTTTTTTCAGCAATTAATTGTAAATTTATTCATGTTTTTGTGATTCAAGTTTCTAATATAAAGAAAGCAGAAATTTACATGTTTCAGTTCAGTTCTGATACATTCCTGATTTGTGGGTTTTGTTTTGGAGAATGATTGCAAATTGCCAACTGTAACTTTACCAAACACAGTAGTGTAGTAGCTAAGACCATCGGTGCTCTTTCTTTTTTTTACTCTGTTAATTAAAGTTTTGGATTGCTTATACCAACCAGTTCAAGGCAGAAGCAGAAATTAGTTCTCTTTTCTTCAAATTTTAGATAGATATTTTGATTTTCAGGGGAAGAGAATTGAAAATGGAGTATATTTTGGTCCACTTGGGTGCTTAACTTTTGAAGGCAGATTCACATGGAAAAAGAAGATACTAGCTTTCATATTCGAGCGCATTCGAATAAAGATCGGACCTCTGGACCCTTTGGAGATTGGTCTTGGTCAACAGGATGACAGAGAACCAAGCACCAAGGATCCTTTCTTTATTTGGTTTTATATCGATCAGGAAATAGCAGTAGCTCGAGGCAGGAGCGGAGGAACTGCATTTTGGGTTCGATGTAGTCGTGTTACTACCTGATTCATTTTTAACTTTCGTCACAAGAATGGTAATATTCTCTGGTTTCTGTATATGGCTAGGTCCTTTAAACAACAATCATGCTAGAAATGCTTGTTTTCCTTGTAGACTCTACAGTAAAAAAGGATATCATTATGTGGTATGTATCTCTCTCTCTCTTCTCTTCATGATTGTGAGGAAGTTAAGTCAGTTCTTTCTTACCTGCAATATGCTTGATTATCAGGAAATAGAGCTTGTACAGTGTCCTCTGACATATGTATGGAGTCATGTCATGTATTTTCTCTGCTCAAGCACTTTTATGCCCTCCTGTGACCACTGTGGCTTGGCTGCCATTTTTACCTCACATAGAAGAAAGCAAGGAATTTTCAGAATGACATCAAACCGTTTTATTCAGCTATTTGATCTCATAGAGACGGCAAGCCTTAGTGTTTCATTTAATCTCAAAAGGGAACTTAAACAAATAACAAATCAGTTTCACTCATCTTCCTATTGCAGCACAGGCAATCAACTAGTTGATCTCTTGTTGGAAGGCATTCTTTAATGAGTGGAATCTCAATGCAGCTGTGACTCCATTGATGGAGAAGTTGTTAGC
The DNA here is from genome assembly GCA_948193215.1 of Bocquillonia castaneifolia. Classification (NCBI taxonomy): domain Eukaryota; kingdom Viridiplantae; phylum Streptophyta; class Magnoliopsida; order Malpighiales; family Euphorbiaceae; genus Bocquillonia; species Bocquillonia castaneifolia. Next base: position 10,530 of record CANYLF010323409.1, read on the forward strand.
ATCAACCAATGTCATGTCTCCATTGAAAAACTTCTTTCCTTTCATCTGCTCCTCAAGAGGCCAACAGGCATTGAATGCACCATATAAGCACTGTAAAAGCAGCAGCAATTTAGTTGAACCATTTGGTTTTTCCATATATGTTTCATTCACATCTAAAGCACACTATATCAAAATGGGCCAGTGTTCATCTTGTGGCTATATCATCTTCAACATCCACGGCATTTTAAATCACGATACTTGCTAAATGATTTGGTTTTGAAAAATTCAGTATAAATATTTTTAAAATAACATATAACATTCCATTTTCATAATAGTAAATGGAAATAATAAACTGGTCAAGTATCTATCTAGGAAGTTAATTATTCAATCATAACACTGCTAAACTTTGTAACAAATTTACCTTGTCATCAGCAAATCTAGCCCAAATTTTTCAAGTTTTCATATTCAACGCCTTTGAGCTTGAGACCCCATTCAACCCTGGTGCAGACTTTTTTCTTAAAATTAAAATCAAGCTAATAATGTTAATAAATAAGCAGCACAACACAACAGAGATGGACATTTGTTGAAATTTTCAATTGTGTGCAGAGGTGGCAAAATCCACCTATACCCATTAGTTATTTTTATAAATGGATAGATAATTTTTTTAACCCTCTAATACATGGGTTATGAAAGGATCGGATATGGGTACCCATTAAACCCATTTAATTATTAAATAAAGTATTGTATAATTATAATAGTAACAATTTTGATTTAAAACTTGTCAAAAGTAAAATAGAATAAAAAGACAATCTCTTTTAAAATCAACATTAAAATATCAATAAAAAAACAATATAAACAACACGAAATTATTTGAAGAAACAGACCACAAAAATCAAGAGCAATCTTCAAGCCATTATTAGAGCCATGAGAATACTCTTATTCATTTCGTACAGAGCCATTAGGTCCTTCTGTTTTTGTATTCTTAATTAAAACAATAATTAATCAATTAATTAAAATTAAAAATTAAAGAATATTTAAGAGAAAAAGATTACACTACGCGAAGCATAAATGGAGCACGGTTCTTGTAAGCTATGGGAGCATGAAGATCACGTTTTCCTTGTCTATCTCCTCCAAGTACTCTGTGTCTACTACTGAAAACGAAATCGTTTCTTTTCTTTCCTTGCAACTGCTAAATGGAATATAGCAGTGAAGAGAAACAAAAAAGGACATCGTTTTTTTTTTCTTTCTTTACATGTCCATTTTTTTTTTATTTTACTTTTAAAACAGGTGGGACTCCTAAAATTGTTTTTAAAAACGTAAAAAATTGATCACTTTTTTTTTTCTTAAAAATATATTAAAAAAGAAAAAAATGTTCATCGTCAAATACAAATCCTCAAGTGTGTATTCAACTATGTTAATTTATTAAAATATGAAATTATTATCACTTATTTTTTTTCTTAAAATGATACTTTTTGAAAAAAAAACACTTTTGAAATGAATATAAAAAATATTCAATTTTAATAAAAATTTATTATATGATATATTTAAAATTAAAGATATCTTAAAATTCTAAAGAAGAATACTAAAAACTTAATAAATAAATAAATATAAATCTAAAATAAATATAAAAAATAAGAATTAAATATTATATGAGTATATGAGTGGGTAAGGATTAGAAGAGTGTGAATACCCATTTAAAATTTATATGAGTGATAAATAAGCAAAATAAGTGATATTTAATCTATCCATTTAAACATAACTCATACCTACCCAAACCCACCCATTTACCACCTTATTTGTGTGAAAAAGAAAGGCATGGACACAGTAGATTATTTACAAAAGTTTGGTCTTTGTGCTTTTGTTTCTACTCTATAGTAAAAATCTTGTGCTTGTATTCTTATTCTTGTTGCTGACTTGACGCTATATATATATATATATATATATATAGGGGTGAGCAAAAACCAATCAAACCCAAATAACTGAACCGGACCGAGCAGAATCAACCGAACCAACATAATCCAAATTTTATTTGGTTTGGTTTCGGTTTGAAGGATCTAGGAAGTTGATTAAACGAACCGACCGAACTTATTATATATATATATATATATATATATATATAATGCTAACAGTTGACATATATCCTAAGACGCTTGACAGTTGAACTAGAAAGAATTTGTGAAATTATATGACACACATAATATATATATACAGAACCGACTTTTTTGGTTCGATTCGATCTGGAAATTTTAAAAAAAATCGGTTACAATTTTTTAGGGGGTTCGGTTTGGTAATCGACCGATGCTTACCCCTATATATCTGGGCGTCATCATCATCTTCTCTAATAAATTGACCCACCAAATCCAACCCAACAAATCAAACCGAATTAATCAAATAATATTTGGTCAGTTTCGGCTAAAGATGTTGGGAAGTTCAATTAAACCGATATCTTATCACTGTTCACTTATATCACATTTTTTTAAGATTTAACGAAATAAAATTTTTACTTTTTTTCAATAGTATTATTCTAACCATAAAATCTCAAGTCTCAACTGTATAACTAAAAATGTTAATATAATAACTATTAAACAAAAATAATCAGTCAATAAAAATATATTAATTTCTTCTATCCAAATTAAGTCGCTTCATTTGGTACTATAAGTAAATATTTTCGCCGGGATAACTTATGATCCAGCTATATATTGAAGTTTTTTAAAATTAAATTAGATTATTATTTTGAGAAAATTGTATTATTTAGCCATAACTTTCAAATTTATCAATTTCTTTAAATTTTGTCAATTTAACCCGTAACTTTTCGTTCTGTGTCAATTTTAGTCAACTTGAAAATAATGTGGGCTACTGATGATGTGTCATGTGCAATAAATGACATTTCTAACATTTTTTTGTCACAATTTTCAATAAATTATCAAATTTAGCCATAACTTTTAATACAATGTCAAATTTAGTCATAACTTTTAAAATTGATCTATCATTTTAGTCTATCTGACAAGTAGGAACATGTGGCTCTTACACACGTGGCATGTGGCATTTTTTAGGTTGACTAAAATTGACACAGAATGAAAAGTTATTACCTAAATTGATAAAATTTAAAGTGACTAAATTTGACAATTCATTAAAAGTTGTGATTAAATAATACATTTTTTTCCTATTAATTTCAGATATCTTTATTTTTTAATCATTTTTGGTGCTATATCAACATTTTTAATCAAATTTTTAAAATTTTCTGATTGAAATAATATTTTTGAAAAGAATGTAAAATATAGAAATAAGTTTATTAAATATGAAAGAATGAGATATAATTTTAAAAAACTTGAAAATTCAGTATTCTTTTTTTTGTTATTTTCTTATTGTGCTCTTTTGGTGATGTATATTTTACTTTAATTAATTTGATAAGTCAAGATTTCTTTTAAATTTAAAACTTCAAAAATGATTTATTGGAGAATTTTTTGGGTGAAAAAGTTAATCCTTTAATTCTTCATATGGGTAATAAATTCCTTGGAAAATCAAATATTTCTTATTAGTTTTTATATTTTTTATCTTCATTGAAAGTCAAACTTTTTTTAACAATAGTAGAAGAGTAACATTTCGTTAATACAAATAAGACACATCATGTCTTCAAAGTTTTAGCACAATTACAGAGACAATGTAATCAATTTGAGAGTCACAGACCCTTATCTCCCCCATTAACTATTGAGGAAATTACACCCTTACCTATCTTATAAAATATTTGCAGAATATACCTTTTTTTAAACTTTACTTTTTTTACCTTTTTTATATGTTTTTACCCTAATTTGTAAAATATTTGTATTATCTACCCTCTATCTATTATCATCTCTTACCTTATCTTATCTCTTTCTCTTTCATCTATTATCACCACTTACCTTATCTTATCCGTCTCTCTTTTTTTCTCTCCCTCTCTCTACGTACGTTTTTCTTTTCTTTATTACTTTCATATATATTTTTTTCATTTTAATGCTTCTTTTATTCTGACATGAGGATTCTGTGAATTTAAATATTAGCGTCGTTGCACAATGTGATGGAGAGGTCCGCCGGAACCTAATATCAACTTTCGGTAGATCTCCGACGCTGTTTCTATAACAACCTCAAATTCTACCATATAATTACGAATAAGATAGATAATAATAACAATAGATTAAAATTTTAAAACTTCATTAATCTCCTTTTCAAAAATATTTTTTTTAAAATGAA
>CANYLF010323438.1:0-17497 GCA_948193215.1 Bocquillonia castaneifolia
TTTAAGTTTATGTTTGCAAGTAAAACGGGCTTTAGCCTGTAAACATGTAAATAGCCCACCACAATATTTTACTGATGTGTCATTGTGACTTCACAGTCCACATAAATTACTACATATGGTTGGCGCATGACGAATTAATTAATTATTTATTTATTTATTTATGTTTACCACTGATTATTAAATTTAATTTTAACGAATTTCTTAAATAACTTAGATTTGAATAACATTAAAATTTAATTTCCCAATAGCTCATTTAGGTCTTAATTTTAAAATAGAAAAACAATTTATTTTAATCACAAGAACAAATTTTTAATTTCTACCACATCTTTAATTTTTAATGACGTGTATGATGGGTGACATATGCTTGCATTATTATAATAGATAGAATTGAGGAAATTTCAAAATATAAAATTAAAATTGAGAATTTATTAAAAATTATGGTTAAAATTATTTAAAGATATTATAATAACACATAATTAATGGGATATTACACGTCGTTAGAAACACACTATTAATTAAAATTGAAAACAAAATACAAAAAAATATTAGAACTATTTGATAAAATTTAAATTTAAATATGGATTAATCAATTTAAATCATATTATTTCTCGTATGTGCAAAAATATATGAGAAAAAAAAATTTTAATTTAAGAAGGAACAAAATTTTAATTCATTTCTAAATATCATATAATATCTATAAAATAAAATATTTTTATAATCTAAAATATCAACACAAACTCCTACCTTTAGAAAAAATAATGATTATGAAACATGCGTGTATCTTTCACATTTTCAATTTCTCGTCAACTAATTACTTAACTACCTCTTACATTGTCCCGAATGAAAAATAGCCTCAAGACTCTAATATCAATAAAGCCATCAAAGCATTTCAATAGTTATGCAGAAACTTGTGTCTATATTGAAAAACATCTCTGATAAAGGGTTAATCAATGAAGGGAGTGCCCTTCATGCTCAATTACTCAAAGTGGGCATTTCATCTGAGCCATTTGTATCAATTAAGTTCTTGATTATGTACCTGAATTGCCTGAAATCAACTGAGGCCAATCAGATTTCCAAAGAGCTTAATGGGTTTGACCTTGTTGTGCATAATTGTTTGATTTCTGCTAATGTACGACAGGGTAATCTTGATTATGCCCGTAAAGTGTTTGATGAAATGCCCCAAAGAAATGAGATTTCTTGGACGGCTTTGATTTCTGGGTTTATGAAATATGGACGAGTTCTTGAATCAATGTGGTATTTTGAAAGAAACCCATTTCCGAATGTGGTTTCTTGGACTGCTGCTATTAGTGGGTATGTGCAAAATGGGTTTAGTGTTGAAGCTATGAAATTATTTATCAAACTTCTACAGTCTGAGGTGAAGCCAAATAAAGTCACATTTACATCTGTGGTTAGAGCTTGTGCAAATTTGGGTGATTTCGGATTGGGATTGAGTGTTCTGGGGTTGATTGTCAAAACTGGTTTTGAACATGATTTAGCAGTTTCTAATTCTTTGATTACATTATGCTTGAGAATTGGTGAAGTGAATTTGGCTAGGAGAGTGTTTGATAGGATGGAAGAGAGAGATGTTGTTTCTTGGACAGCTATATTAGACATGTATGTGGAGATTGGTGAACTAGGAAAAGCTAGAAGAATCTTTGATGAGATGCCGGAAAGAAATGAGGTTGCTTGGAGTGCAATGATTGCTAGGTATAGTCAGAGTGGTTATCCTGAAGAGTCATTGAAACTCTTCCGCCTTATGGTTAAAGAGGGGTTTAAGCCAAATACATCTTGCTTCTCCAGTATTTTAAGTGCATTGGCTAGTGTTGAAGCTTTACAGGCAGGAATGAACATTCACGGACATGTGACAAAGATAGGGATCGAAAAAAATGGTTTTGTCAGCAACTGTCTGATGGACTTGTACTGTAAATGTGGAGAAGCTAAGGACGGACGCTTAGTATTTGATACAATTTCAGAGAAACCTGTGGTTTCATGGAATACTATGGTTGGGGGATATAGTCTGAATGGCCAAATGGAAGAAGCAAAGAATTTGTTTGATATCATGCCGTTGCGCAACACTGTCTCTTGGAGTGTTATAATTTCTGGTTATTTAGAATGTGAACAATTTGATATGATGTTTGAAGTCTTCAATGAAATGCTTACGTTAGGAGAAATTCCAAATCAATCCACCTTCTCTAGCTTGCTTTGTGCTTGTGCAAGCACAGCATCCTTGGAGAAGGGTGAGAACCTACACGGGAAAATAGTTAAACTTGGGATTCAATCTGATATTTATGTGGGCACTGCTCTTACTGATATGTATGCAAAATCTGGGAATATTGAGAGTTCAAGGAAAGTTTTCAATAGAATGCCTGAGAAGAATGAAGTTTCTTGGACTGCGATGATTCAAGGGCTTGCTGAAAGTGGATTTGCAGAGGAGTCCCTTAATTTGTTCGAGGAGATGGAGAAGACTTCATCTATTGCTCCCAATGGGCTCATGCTCTTATCTGTTCTGTTTGCTTGTTCTCACTGTGGATTTGTTGATAAAGGACTAGGATATTTTAACTCGATGGAAACTGTTTATGGACTGAAGCGTAGAGGAAAACATTATACATGCATTGTGGATATGCTATCTCGAGCAGGACGTCTATCTGAAGCTGAAGCATTTATCAACTCTTTGCCATTTCAGCCAGAAACTAATGCATGGGCAGCTTTATTAAGTGGTTGTAAGACGCATAAAAATGAGGAAATAGCTGAGAGAGTAGCTGAGAAACTTTGGAAAATGGCAGAGAAAAGCTCTGCAGGATATGTATCGCTGTCAAATATCTATGCTTCAGCTGGAAGGTGGATGGATGTTTTAAATGTTAGGAAATTAATGAAGCAAAAAGGATTGAAGAAGAGTGGCGGTTGTAGTTGGGTTGAAATTAGAGATCGAGTTCATTCTTTTTATTCAGAAGACGGAGCTCATTCCCAGTCAGCTGAGATTTATGGGATTTTAGAGCTTCTAAGGCATGAAATGCTCGTTATTATAGAAAATAGCCCGCTTCCAAAGTAGCTCAATTCCTAAACGCATTCGGACAGGATTCTTTTTTTTTTTTCCAAGGATATATAAAAAAATCAAGTGAAGCTAACTTTTACCGTAAGAGTAGAAAGTTATTGCACCTATTTGCAAAGTAAAAGGTAAAATTTGTTGCTAAAGCATGGCTGTCAGGTCGGTACCATAACGGAGAAAAGGTACTTAGCTAAAGAGAGAACATTTGTATAGCGTGGAAAAACTTATAGAACCAAAAAGCAATAAAGCTGACAGATTCTTCATTTCATGGGAGAAGAAAACTTTGTATTGTAGAAGGCTAGCAGCAAAATATTTGCCTTCTGCAACAAAACTGACTCTATTGCTATTTGCCTTTTGCAACAAAACTGGCTCTAATGCTATTTGAACCCCTAAAAGGGTTAAAGTATTTGTGATTATCTCTGTACATTTCTTCTTCATGGTAGATTAAAAAAAAATCAGACGTTTTTTTCTTTGCAAGTCAGTATCCCATAAAGTATCTCCTTTAGTTGATGATATCAATAGATTTGATGATATCGATAGATTTTTCTTCTGCCAAAAGTTTTGTATACTCGAGTTGAACTTCAGTTAGCTCTCTTCGGAGCTTCTCCACCTGCACTAAAACTTCAAATGTAATCATCAACAAAAGATTAACAATTTAATCTGCATTTTGCCAAGTTTATTTTTATAGATCTTTAGCACCTATTAACGAAGCTTCATTATCCATATGATTCGAAGTTCCATTACAATTGAAACAAAAGAAAATAACATGAGCGTTTACAGAAACAGTCCTACACATGGTGGGATATGCCTGTGCCTTCAGAACAATATTAAACGGGGGATATTGAAGAAAGTATCGCATGAAGGACATCATAGGCTAAGTAATGGAACTTCTAGCAGCAGGTAACAAAAGCAAATGGAGAAATGATGTGAAAAGGGAAAAATGCTCAACTTTAAGTTATGATTATCGACCAAGCTCAAAAACTTCCAACATGCATTTCTTAGTCCAGCAAATTAGTTTCAGTTGCACAACATACCTTTAGATGAAAGCCTTCCACATTTTTCTCCAACTCCAATAGCCTAGATGACAAGTGAAAATACCCACATACGTTAATGATAAAAATTTAAGTCCATTAAGCAAGGATCGTATCGTGAAATCAGTAAGTTAGTCGACTCCAAATGTCAGCAGAAATCAATTGAACTTATAATCACTCACTGGTCATGGAGCTTCTTGTTTGCTTGCATTAGACTTCTCATCTCTTCACCTTGCACCTGGTTTTCCACTGTCGTCTGCGGCTACCAATATAACATTACAGGGACAGCTTATAAGGAATCATCATTCAGCAGGTAACTTGAATGTGCAGATGTACACGATTTGAGAACTTGAACCCAAGTTGAAGCAAATATTATAAACATATATACATGTATATTTTATACGTGAAAATCTGCACACATCAAGTTCACATGATCATACAGCATTGGTTTCTTAGCTAAATAGCATTTAAAAACTACAGGAAAAAAAATCATTCTGCAGCAGTTCTGAAATGAGAAGCTGCATCATGCAATGCAATAACCCTGTTATGTTGTTCAAATGGGTGACTTCCTTTAAAAAAATTAATTAGAGGATCTTTCGGGCATAGAAATGCAATGCAACTGAGACGCTATAAGTAGAGTTTAGAATTTATGAGAATCTAGGTAGAACAGTGCTTCAAAATTATTTTCACTTGGGCCTAAAAGGAATGCAAAAGAAAAAAGTTCAGGAATTTAGGAAAAACTTGCAGGAGCAACATGATTTTCCATAGAACATTGTTTAAAACCTCAATATGAATATGTTCCATAAAATGAGGTAATTGAACCTGTATGTATTCAACAGATCATGGCTAAAGATACAGTTGGCTATGCCCACAAAACTATGAATGTCATGAAAATGTAAAGAGAGAAATTATTCACAATATAAGACATGTCTAAGAACTGCTGTGCCATGTCAACCAACAAAAAACCAATTTGTTTTTCACACATACACACTTTTTTATTACTTCACGTATTTTCTCCTCTCTTATATACTGTGTTGAAAACATATTGATTTATTATTTTTATGACATGGCACAGTAGTTGCTTTATATAATTTCTCCAATATAGGAATGAAAATAATATCATGCTATTATGTTGAATGTAAAAACAATATCATGTGTTATTAGCAAAACATTCCATTTGGAATAAAAATAAGGTTATGAAATGGAATACTAACATTTTATATTGCTATATACTATAAACAGAGTCATATTCTTTAGATGGAATTGGAGCCCATCCATTACTTCATTTGATAAAAAAATACCCATATAAGTTCTTCCTTATAATTCCAACAGTCTAGATGATATTTGAACAATAAATTTAAATTTTAGTGAAGGAAATACCTGCTCTTCTATAATATGATGTGTAGAGACCTGCTCACATTCTAGACCCATTGAAGGATCACGCCTCTTTCGCTTTCTGCTCATTCCTGTTAACATCAGATATAGACTACTAAGTTAAATACAGTCCCAGCCCATATTTTTTAGTAACTGTTAATGAGTACAAAATATACAAAGTTGATCAACTTCTACATGCCAATAAGTTTTGAAACATTATACACTTTGCTGAGTCCTGATTTGGTTTACGTCAGCAGGAACTTCATCTGAATTCTCAGGTCTCAATCAAAAGAGAGCTATGATATGACATAGGTTGATCTGAAGAAATATGACTAGTTCACTACCTGAATTTATCTCATGATAAGGCATTGCAGAAGAAGATCTATTTACTTTATAACCAATCAACTCACAATGCAAACGCCTGCAAAAATGTAAAAGAATATGCATCAAGTATTACATGACAGCATGAGTTGAATAAGTAGCCAAAGATTGAATTGATGAATTTAATTGGGGCACAAGATGAATTAGAAGAAATTCTAGGTATTCAGAGGACAAGGAGCAATGTTAAGGGAACATCGCAAGGCTCATTTGTGATCAGCACAATGAAAATCGAAATTTCAATAAAATATTGAATTTAAAGAAAAGTGTTAAGATACTATAATAACATAAAAAAGTAAATATGGTCCAAATTTTATTTAGTACCAAGATCACACACTTATTATCACAAAAGAAGGCAATACATCAGATTTATTAGAAAATTTTAATATCATTTCCCATTACTTAATTAGTTGCCCACTTTTACTTTAAAATGAAACTGCAGTTGACAACAAAAAGGCTGCAAGACAGCTCACCAGTACTCCATTGTCATTTGCTTTAAACGATCTTCAAGTTTTTGGAAAAGGGCAGTCTTCTCAAAGTCTTGCTTATTGTGAGTAGGTTCAATATAATTTGCTTCCAGGACACCTAATTGAGAATACTATCATGTGATAGATGGTTCAAGCAGTTTATATCAAATTCACAGAAATAGCTACAGTCAGCAGTTCTCACCAACAACTCCCCTACCATTGTTGTTTGTTACATTTCTAAGCACGCGCCAAAATGGCTGCCCAAAAAACAAAAATGAAATAAAACTGATGGAACAAGAAAAATAGCAAACTAAAGAAGCAAATTTAATTTTCCTTTAAATTTATAACACCAAAAATATGTTTGGAAAGATAGGCAAGGAGGAAAGAGAATAAAGAAGGACAAATAAGGGAAATCTATCTATTTGTTTTATTTTTTTTCTTATTTGGATAAGAGCATCCTTCATCTTCTCTCCAAATTCTCTCAAAATGAAAATAAATTTTAATTCCACCTTCATATTCCTCCTTCCTAAACGAAGGAAAAATTAATTTTTACTCCTATTTTCCACCCTTATTTTCATTGATAAATACAACATAATAAATATACATCATGCACCTCAATCACATATCAACTGAAGTCATAATCATAAATGATATAGAGATATTGAGGTAGGTGGCAGAAAGGACAACAGACTCTTGGTTATAAACACATAGGTGAAATTTAGAAACATGCATAACTTATGCCTTCATATAGCATTGTGGAGTCACAATGAAATAGACAGCCTTCTGTAATAGGACATTCAGATTAAAATCATGCATTAGGTAACACAAACAAAATAGAGTAGGTTCCATCTACAGTTCATAAGCTGGCAAGTCAAGATAATTATCCAACATGGATAAAGTTGTCATTATTCAGGTTTCCTAATAGAACCAATTTATAACAAGTCATCCTAGAGTTTATGGACAGATTTGAACAACGTAAAAAGGTAACAGACAAAAACCCTTACCAGTATAAGACGATTTCGATGGTAGATATTGAAACCATGGATGTTTACATGAGGAGCTTCCTTGAGAAATCCGATTGTAGTAATAACTTTGTCTTTAATCTGCATGGCAAAACCACTAGGCTCAAACAGCCAGTAAAAGCTGGCAATAAATACAGAAGCACAAACTTGGAACAACAGAAGTTCTAAAGCATGCTAACTAGTCAACAAGTGAAATACCAAAATATTGTACCAAAAATGATCAATCTATGTGGTAAATAATACAATTATCCTAGCATCCCATTAGACCCAGTTGCTGGGACATGTTTCAAATTATGCAGTGAAGAATTCTCAACAATTTGATGAAAGAGAACTTTAATTCATACTCGTTTCACATTGTAATCCAGTTTTTGCTAAACTACAATGTTTCAAATCTCCACAGCATATGAGGCTTTCCAAATGAATAATCAACTATTACTTTCTTACAATTTGTAAGGAAACCATGCCTTTCCTCGTTTCCTGTTTATCTCACATGTTGAACCACTCAATGACAGTACAGAAATAGAATGAAGTTAGGCAAACAATATAGCTGTTGCTACAGCAGCATGGATCTGTAACAGAAAACTTAATGTAGACCTCATCTTTTCCACCACTACATGGTCTGTACAGGATGAATTCAGGAAATATAAGATCACTGGCTATATTATGTTGTTCAACAACTCGTCCTTGCAATTTTATGTTAAAGCACTGTGGTAGCCGCAGATACAAGATGGACAAGTACGCCTGTGAACCATTAGAAAGAATATGAATCAATGAAACTGTATTATGTGAGCAGATTAAGTTTAAAAATAACTCTGTACTTACCTTAAGAGAATACTGGTATACATTAGCTATATGCTCTTTCAATATTTTGGGGCCCCCGCTAATTTGAATATCCTGCATCAACGGATTGCAATTGAATACGGTTTCGAAGGTGAACAGAAGAAAACAGCAAAGGGATGAAGAAAACCTCAATGTCAGAATCAAAATCTAGTTCCATAACCCCATCATCATTAAGCCAAAGATTGTAAATAATAACTTTTGTTCCTTGATCACCTATATCATCAAACTGTGTGTTGGGTTAGTAAGACAGACAAAGGATAATGGGGCATGAGGCAAGATTTTTTTTTTGGTGCAAAACATTCTATTGTCAACCAAAAGGAGTTACAAGTTATGATAAAGGCTCACTTGGTTTTTCAGCTCTTGTTCTGTTGAATATGGAGACCATTGCAACAACATGGACATATTTGAACAAAAATGTTCCATGCCATGAGGAGAAACGGGTCCAAATGATTCAGTTGATGCGTTAAATTCATAATCGACCTATGATAATAAAATATCAAATAAACAAAACTGATAATATCTTTCATGGTATGACAGAAGCTAATGAAAACTATAATTCTCAGTGCATGAAAAAAAGCCTGAAAAAGGACTTGAAGAAATTGATGATTTGAGAAGAAAAAAAATAGATATTATTTGCCATTTGCTCCACATTTAAAAAAACTAGCTAAAAAGTATTAGCAGGTGCAACACTTAGTAATTTCACGCCAAAAAAAATGAACTACCGAAGCAGGCACAAGTTTATCTTCACCAGCCTTTTTTTTCAATTTCTCAAGGAGCCATAAATTACAATGATGCAAACAAAAGAAGCTTTCTCCTCACTTTTGGTTTTCATGCATTTGCGTTGTTCACATTGGTGTGAATGAAAGTACAAAGAAGCAAAACACGTGTATGTGCACCATCAATGAGGTACATAAAAACAATTTTCTAATGTTGAAGGAGGATTTTGCAAATGGTGCTTTTGCCTATCATTAGAGACACTCTTATCAACCCAAAAAATTGTTAGGTGGTGAGGACTGACATCATTTTAAGCTTTTATCACTTTATATTTCCTCATTGAGTCTAACAACTATTTCCAACTCTGCCTTGTGTCAGATGATAATAAAATGTTCCCACGAAACAAAATCTTCACCTGTCATTAGTTCCATGAGGTCATCTACATTTGCAACTTGCAGTCAAGAGTGAGCCAATGAAAGACAAATATTCATGACAGAATGGTAAAGATCAAACTCACCACTGGTACTACGATCTTGTCATGGGATGTCCTTCTTAGAAATGTGTAAGAGAGGAGTCCAACACTTTGAGTTGGTGTCCTGGCCAAAAACATGCCAACTAGAATAAAATCATGGGCAACCAACAGAACACAAGCATATGCTGCATTCATTATGGGTAAGAATTGTTCTGGGAACGGACTACGTTAGAAAGTATATATAGCTAAAATAAATACAAAAACATAAAGAAAAGATAAGTCGATAACATAATCTTAAGAGCAAGTGAAACAATGGTAATAACTTTTTAAGGATCATACTAAAGAAATCTAGCCTCGAAATATTATTTTCAATAAAATTTTCATAAGACAATTTTTTTTATAAGAATTTTTCATAAGACATTTTAATGGCTAATAAACAAAAAGTAAATTAGTGGGCAACATTAAAACACTAGTTTTAGCCTTCAATTTCAAATATGTTTAACTGTTATTTCAAATAAAAACTTTGGCTTCTGTACCCATTTCTGTTGTTCATACAAGGCTTTCAATGGAGTTTATGAATCTATAGGGTAAAATGGGACGGTGGGTGTGTTCACATCTTTCCTAGAAGAATTTCCCCACATGTTTAATCAAATATAGAAACAAGTTATATATGAATGTGACATCAATGGGATCAGACCTCAATTTGTTGTGGCGGCTGAAGACTATTACATCTGCTCCAAGTCTCATGGTGCTAGCCTTGAAGCCATTTCCATCTGAAGGTTACAGCCCTACAGGCCAATCAGTTTGCACATAAGGCAAAATTGTCTATGCAGAATGTAGAGAATAGAGTCCATACACTGTCCAATTGCAAATTTCGTTTTCTTGGAAAATCCAAAGCTCAAACAACGCCTCATTGCTTCTGGATCCATTCCACCACCATCATCTTCATATTGTAGGGACCAGATTTCCAAAAGATTGGATGGGAATTTGTCCAATTAAAAGAAGCATATTAAATTTCAAAATCACCTCATTCAACAGAAAAAGAATTGACAGATACCTTGGATTAACAAAGCTGAACTTCCATCCCGAGGATTTGAGATTTTGTTTATATTAACAAAAGTAGCTCCATTTTTTATCTGGCCAATAAGATCAGTGTTGAAGCATGATCACATTAAACCTCCGTCAGAACCAGACTCTTAATAACATATGATTGTACATCATGTTAAAGACAACTTCGTGCCCTGTTTACCTTCCCTTTTATTAATTGCTGTTCATCCAACATACTTAAATTGCTCCTATGTCTTTAATGGTCTACACAGCCTAGTGATGAGTTTCACTAAAACATTTTACTGCTTAAGAAATTTCAGAATAAATTAGATTTAATAGATTCCGAGTAGGGGCATGAATAAAGCTACTCATGAACAGCTCAAATTCTGGTTGCAAATTACTTGAATGTGATGCAATTTTTATCAAGTTTTGAGCTTAAGAAATGAATCATGTCAAGTTCCAGAATAACAATACTCGACTCAAATGAAGTACTTAATAAATGCTATAGGAAAAATGTTAATTGGAGAATGACTTCGAGCTTACTCAAAACTTTTAGCCTTACTTAGAGACTGAAAAAAAAATTATTTAAAAATTGCACTAAGCTAGAGTATCTTAATTACTGAATCTAACTCGAGTTCATCTGCATCAAGAAAATGAAACTCAATCTGTGGGCTTAGAACCTCAATATTTTGACCCTATTCAAGCTTTAACTGTATTGACTCTGCTTGATCACAAAGAAGTGGAACTCAAGGCTAGAACCCATATTCACAAACCCACATATGCATACGAGTGAATTTCACCATTCAAATACGGTGAATTCATGTAAGGAACTCCCACGAAGAATTAGCTTACCTCATCAATAGCATTATCAACAAGCTCTGCAATGGCTGCAAATTAGAAGGGAAATTACAAAGAGAGATCATAAATAATTTTTTTTTTTTTTAAATTGAGAAATAATAACACAAACAAAGTAAAGAAGAGTACCACCAAAAACCCATTTATTTGAAGTAGCATTTGAGTGAAGGAACAAAGGATGCACCCTCAGATGGCTCTTTTCACCTGCATATAAATAAAAATTAAAGACAACCCACAACATGCAGCAACACAAAAACACAGAAAACAAACAATGCCCAAGAAATAATTGACAATAAGTAACAAAGCTATTAAGTTACTGATTACCTAAGTTTAAAGCTTTAAGAAGCTGAGGTGGTTCGTGTCCTGCTTCAAAGTTTCCAGCTTTCCAGAATTGGCGAAAGATTGGCACTGTAGAATGCGAAGAGTGGGTTTTACTTTTATTAGGGAGCACATTATTTGAAAAAGTAGTGGTTCTCCCAGTAAGTTCATCTTCATCACTTCCAGATAAGTCTATGACGGTAACATCCAGTAGTTGCTTTTTCTTAGCGGTGATCATTTTCAATGTCGAGGGTAAAATTGATAAGCCGCTCAAAAATGCACGTCAAATGTCGGGTGAAAGGTACTGAGAAGACCGCGAGAGAAGCCAAAAGGTTAAGTCAATTACTTGGTGGAGAAGGAGTTCAATTATTTCTGATTAAAATGTAGTGAGAGGTAATAAAACAAGTGGAGAAAAGAAATTAACAGTTGGCGTGAGATGCAGGCAAACAGGAATAAAGAAATACTTGTGTTTAACTTCTGCCCCGGTGGATGAATAGTGAATGAATGACATGATTCACAAAAACTCTCCTTGGAAGGATTGAGAAAAAACCGATCAAACCGAAAAAACAGAATCAAATCAAATTAAAATGTATTGATTTGGTTTGATTTTAAATAATGAAAAATTTTGGTTTTTAGTTTTGGTTTGAATTTTATAGATTTAAAACTGAAAAAACCGAAAATTGAATTTTTTTTAAATATATATATATTTAGTTAAATGTGATAAGTGTATATAAAAGTATAGTAATATATATAAAGCATAAAAAATGTATAGGAATGTATAAGAAATATATATAAAAATATAATAAATGTTTATAACAATTTAAAATAAGAAAAGAAAAAAAACTGATCAAACCAAATCAAAATAATCAAACCATTAGATTTGTTTGGTTTTGGATTATACTCTTAATTGGTTTGGATTGGTTTCATATTTCTAAAACTGAAAACCGATTGGTTTTTATAAATTCAAACTGAATCCGATCTGTGCACACCCTACTCTGCTTTCCAGGTTTCAATGTTTCAGACTGAACCGTTTCTAAATTCAGTTTAGCTTTTTTAATTTTTAAAAAATTAGGAAACTTATTTCCCTAAAAAATTCTTTCACGTTGTATTAGTCTACTTATTTTGTATGAATTTTTATGACATGTTTGATTATTATATTTTATATTAATTTTTTAGTAAATTTGATTATTATGTTTTACACTAGTTTAAAAATCATAAGTGCAATTTGAAATTTTATATATGAAATAATATTTATTTAATATTTTAATTTATATGAAATTTATGGAGAAATAATAATTCTATATAAGATTTTAATACGATATATATATATATAATGTATAAAATTACTTACATATATAATTAAAATTTAAAATTATCCTCGTATTTTTAATATTTATATGTTTCATCTGCGTTTCATATCCTATATTTTTTTGAAAATATCATTTCTCATTATCTATTTCGTTTTGTTTCCGTATTTCCATTTTCATTTTTGTGCTACTTAGTGAATGATCATTATATTCAATAATATCCAAAATGTCCTTATAATTAAGTTTCAACTATTATTTCTTCCATTTATAAAAAGAAAAAAAATACCATTTCTTACCTTCTTCGAGAAAGTTGTATGCTAAAGAGTGCTTGAAGAACAAAATTAAAAATGGCAGTTTTTTTTTTATAGGTGTTGTCAACAGTGGTATCTCAGTCCACGTGTAATGGTTGACGAGACTATTCCACTGCCACGGATCCCGACGCCCAGTTTCAAGGCCCCACAAGGAGGCCCATCAACCCCGTATACCAATAGCTCTCATAGCATCCAAGTAGCACAGGCACTACTCGAACCCATGACCTATTGCAGCCCCCCAAGGTCATTGACCAGTTGGGCCAACTGGCAATTGACACTTACTTACAAGTAGACTGGTCACGGTTCAGGAACCGACAATTTCGTTTCAAAAACTGACGATTTTAGTTTTAAATGGTGGTATAACAGGAACCGAACCGTTAAAGAAGGGTTCGGTTCGGTTTTGATTCTTAACAATTTAATTCTTTTTTGTTATTTAACGATTTAATTTAATTTTAATTCTAATTTAAAACATAAAAAGTAGACATATAAATAATGTACCAATTCATAAAAAAATTTTAAGAACTTAATTATAGAAATAACTTATATTTGAAAATAAAATTTAACATATTTGTTGACATAAAAAGAAATAAAAGATAGTAATAAAGTGTTTGTATATTAGTATTACTATTAAGCTATTTTTTTTATGTAAATCATATAGTTATGAAAGTTTTTAACTAATTAAATCACTTTATACTACTATTTAGATATAAAATTAATATATATATATATATAACAAATATAATTCGAAACCAACGGTTTTGGTTTTGGTTCTACTAAAATATGAACTGAAATCGAACCACTCTAAAATGGTTCCGATTTCAATTTTAGAACCGGAACTATTAAGATGGTTTTGATCTAATTTCCAGTGGTTTGATTTCAATCTTGTTCCGGGCTGAAACTGGCCTGTGACCAGATCTACTTACAATGATAATATGTGTATTATTAAATATAATAAGAGTTAAAATTGGTAAATAAAAAGTCACACCTCTCCTTTAGATGTAAGAGGTGTACTCTTCCTTACCTTTTTATTTTTTTTAAATTTTTTTTCAAAATATGTACATTTCATTTTTCTTTTCCTACCGTCACTTCCTCTTCTTTATCTCCAATCTAAACAAGCTTGGATTGTTTAGTCGTGGAGAATTCTAAATATAAAATTATTTAAGAGTTTGTTTGGTATACATGAATTTTATAAAATTCGTTTTAAATTATGATTTTACGCGTTTGGTATAAATAAAAATTCATTTGTTACATTATTTTATTAAAATTTTGAAATTGATTATAATTAAATCAAATGATCACTTTTAGAAAATTTTTTTGATAGGTGGTGAATCACCGGAGTAACCCAAGCCCCATTTTTACAGTTGTCCAGACTAATCTCTGACCGAAAGAAGCTCCAACTCTCTCCCAATGAGGGTGAGGCTCGAACTCGAGACCTCCCTTGATTGGGGCTTTCCTTGTCAAGTGGCTTTGCCACTAAACCAACGCCCAGTTGGTCACTTTTAGAAAAAAAATTTCAAAGTAAATTGAATTCCACTCTAGAATTGAACCAAACAAAAGGTAAGTAATTAATCAAACTAAATTTAAGTACTATATATTTTTTTAACAATGGTAAAAAGAATTTGAATCCAAAACTTTATAAATAATATACTTGATTCAAGTTTACAAATTTAATTATATGTATGTTTTTAAATATGTTTATTTTATATGAATTCACTTGATTTATATAATTTTTTTGAATTTGAATTTAATAACAATGAAATTTATATCCGGATTTATTTGGATTGGCAAAATTAAATATAAATGTTCCTTTTTTCTTGAAATTAGTTTATGTGTTAGGGTGCCCCTATTGTTACGTATTTTAGATATATAATTGAATCAATATCATATGTATATGAAAATTGAAAAAAAAAACTCAGTCAAATTAAATTAAAATTTTACATTTTAAGTTTTGAATCAAATAAAGCTTGAGATGGTTGTGCGTGGTCTCGATCCAATATTTACATATTAAAAACATCTTAATATAATGTGTAATTAAAGAGCATTTTATAAAATATAACGAAATTTAATTTTCAAAGAATGAAAATTTTTATTTAACTACTTACAGTTTTTACCTAATTTTGATTTTTTTTACAAGCATTAAATAATATTGATGTATTATTCCTTCATTTATTATTTGACTTTGCTTCTTTTTTTTTAATCTTAAAAAATATAGGACAAAAGGTAAATTTTATCTTAAAAACTAAAACACCAATATAAAATATGGAGTAGAAAACAAATTAATGTGAGGGAGATGAAGAATAGTTGCCTTGTTGTTTTTGTCTTCTTCTCAACTTTCTTTATTTCTTTATTTATTTATTTCTCATCCCTACATAAGGCGTGTGAATAGAAGTTTAATCAAGATGATTTGAGTGTGAATAGAGTATGATTAAAGACAACTCGACCGAAAACATTGTGAAATTCGAGCTTGAGTCAATTTCAAAATTTGAAACTTAAAATTCAATTCAAACTCAACTCAATGAAATGTTTAATAGACTTAAATTTGACTCGATTATTTAAAAAAAATATTTTTTTATATATATAAATAAATTAAAATTTAAATATATAAACATAAAAAAGGTAAAAATGTAAATATATGAATAATAAAAATGTAAGAAAGTCAAAGTTTGATTGGACTAATGAGTATATCTAGTTGAATATCTTAGTAGTCGAACTCAACTCAATAATATACATATACTAGAGCAGCTCGAGTTCAACTTGATTAACAATGACCAATTTAGAATATTTTTCAAGTCAATCCCGAATAGCTCTTGCACTGTCTTATATATCTCATTTTACTCCATGTGTGAATACTCTTTTGAGCCTAGCTTTATTAGGCAAGTGTATTGGTTTGTTCGATTTAAATTGAACTAAAATCAATAGAATTTTTTTTCAAAAAAAAACTAAAATTGAATAGTATCAAATCAAATTAAATTGGTCTGAATAATTTGATGTATTTTTTGTCAATTTAATTCTTATTTATTTGATCGTTTTACGAATATGTAGTGTTTCATTAAAAAATTATTAAATATATATAAATATATTCAAATATAAAAAATAAATTTAATTTTTGATTCAATTCAATTTGTTAAATCGAAAAACCAAATTAAAAATGAAAAACCATAATTTTTTAGAATAAAAATCAAATTGAACCAATTTACCAAACAAAGTAAACAGTTTTTTTACAAAATAATTTGTTCAATTTTTGCATCCCCTTGCTTTTTTATATGTATGCTATTTATGGCTAAGTTTAAATATTCTCTTTCAACATTCTCGTGTTTATATTAAACTTTGTACTTATTAAATAATTACGTGAATAATTGAAATTTAATTATTTAGAAACAACCATTCACTTTCTCAATATGAAAATTTTATTTTCTTGATAAAATTTAATGATTGTCTTTACATTATAAGGGTGTAATTTATATTAAACATTAATGTTCTTTTGAAAAATAGAAAAAAAGAAGAGAAATTAAACTAAGAAAAAAAATCACATGACCATTTTATTTACTAAAAGAAATTTTAGAATCTTTAAAAAAATTTCACTTGCTTTCTTCTTGTTTCTCACCATGTATTTTTCTTCAAATATAGTATTATCTTTTTTCTGTTAATATTTTTTAACTAAAGCATAGATATCACAGTAGAGTGAGTTTTTATGAATATCTAGTTCCATATGATTCAAATAAAATGGATTTATACTACGGCTTTTTATCAAATTTGAAAATGGATATTGAATTGAGTTGAATTTTACTATTTGCATGGGATTCAATTCAAATTCTGATTTAATCTCTTGTATATCCATATTCATTATTTCTATTATGGAATAAAATGTAATTCATACAGAAATTTAAGGTAGTGACGGATACATTAATAAATGAATAAGAGAAAGATTTTTTTTTCCTCTTAAAGGGGGCAAAATTAAAAAAGCAAAAAAGAAGTCTTTGAAAATTTTCAAGTTAATAGTGGCAAGAGCTTCTTTTCCACCGGAGGCAAAGCTAAAATACTAAGATTTGTATAAATAGGATAGTGGGGCATTTGCGCTCCCCTGCTCTTATTATAAAATCCGCCCTTGGTCATGCATAAAAGAGAAACATTAATTAGGATGTATAACAACACAATTAGCATTCATAAGTTTTGTATAGTAAATTTGGGTTAGATATACGTATTAATTATATATACAAGCATGGAGCGCGTGGGAAAAATTTATTTAATAGAAATTTATTAATAATTTAAATTATTAAAAATATATTACATTTGAATTAACAATAATATTAATATG
>CANYLF010323746.1:0-16360 GCA_948193215.1 Bocquillonia castaneifolia
TACAACATAATGATGTAGTTGTAGACAATTTTTGTTGAAGGGTTAAACAGGAATTTTAAAGGACAAAGAAATAGGTTTTGAGCCTTAGTATATAAGAAAGGGTTAAGCCACAGCACTTTTCCCTCTCCCAGTAACAGCCCGTCTCTCTGTGCAAATTAGCTGTTGAATAGCAGCATCACTCCTCATTTCTCTCTTCACCCCTCACCCTTACACTTCAATCAAATAAATAAAGAAAAGGGTAACTAAATAACTTTTCTCTTTTTTTATTATTTTTGGTTTTGCTGATATTTCAGATTCTTTCAATTAATTGTTTCTCTTGTTATATATTCTTTTTATGCATCTTTTTCAATCTCTCTCTTTTGCTCTCTGTAATTTACAAGGTCAGTTTGTGCGTCAATGTGGTTTTCTTTATCGATTCTTTGATATTGGTGTCCTATCTATGAATGTAAAATTTTTTTGTTGTTTCTTTTCCCTTTACATTGTCTGTGTCTGTAATGTGAGTATAATTGATCCAGACGGGATTGATCTTATAATATGGAGTTATCAACGATTTAATCTCATTGAGAATGTGATTTTCTCATAATTCACTCTTATTTAAAAATAAAAAATAAAAAATGTACCAACATTTCTATTGCTCTGAAATAATTTTTGTATTTTGCTTTCTGGGCTTTTTGTATAGTTAAGGTTATTGAAATTTTGTTGGGTGAAGAAGCTGGTGCAGTTTATAATTTTGTTTTACTTATACATGCATCTCTCTAGCTTTGGCACCCCAAGATTGAATGACTGATTTTCTTTATATGATATGCCCACAATGATAGCTTTTGATTAGTCCTAGAATAAATCACAAATTTTAATGATTATATTATTATTGCGACGCTTTTGTTGTGATCATTGCCAATTTTTATTCCATCGTTGTGCACGGCAATTGAGTGTTTAGACTTGTTTCGTAACCACCATTCTGGATTTTCCTTTGTGTTCACAGTTAGTCACCCTTCACTTTTGCATTTGTCTGCTGTTGTTATTTCACAATTTGAGTAACATTGTAATCGTATTTCATTGGTTGCTAACCTGATACTTGTTTTTCTTTTTTGAATCCTGAAATTTCGAAATCCATTTGACCATTTGTCATGAGTTCTTTTGTATTTTACTCATTGCTCAATATGGAATGGAAATACTATAACTTGCCTTTTCTCTTCTATCATAAAGCTCTCTATGTTAGAACTTTAGTGTAACTTTTCTTTTGGTTGGTGGTATTTACTTCCCGTTATAATTACTGAAGAGTCAAGGCAAAAGCAGTTTTTGGTTTTAATTACTTTCTGTCAGGAAGAATAATGAGTGATTTTTGTATTGTTGAATGATGTGAAGTACAAATTCTGTAGTTGTAGTGATTAGTGATAAGTGTGAACGCTTCTTTTGCAGCATGAACTCTGCGATGCTTTTCATAAGCATTTTTCCTGTACCATTGTATAGAAAATTCTGTACCAAAACTTTGATAAGTTTTACATCCGTTCTTGAATGTCTTTACAAAATATCTATTCGTTTTGCAGTGCTTGCAGAGTTGTGTTGCTGAAAAGAAATGGCTGATAGGCACCAGTACCCATCTATCATGCAGAAGGCGGCCAGGCAGGTCCATCTCAGTTCTAGCCTGTACCATGATGTTCAATACCGATATGGGGGTGCTCAAAGGCATGCTCTACATCAGAAGCAGTTTTCATATGGGAATTACTCAAACGCAGCATTCCAGATTCCTATGACTGGGGCATGCCGAGCCTCACCAGATCTATCATTGGTTGCACCAACAGCCTCGCCAGTGTTTGTCCAAGCCCCATCAGAGAAAGGTTTTGCTGGCTTTGCTATAGATTTCCTTATGGGTGGAGTTTCCGCAGCTGTGTCTAAAACTGCTGCAGCTCCCATAGAGCGTGTGAAGCTCTTGATCCAAAACCAAGATGAGATGATCAAGGCTGGTCGGCTTTCTGAACCCTACAAGGGAATTGGGGATTGTTTCAGCCGGACAATCAAAGATGAGGGAGTGATGTCACTATGGAGAGGAAACACAGCCAATGTCATCCGTTATTTCCCTACCCAGGTCTCCTGTTTCTTCTGCTGCAAATTATTGCCTTTTCATTTTGGGTTTTATCTCTCTTCTGCTTATAAAGATGTTCATTGATTTCTCCTCTAGGCCTTGAACTTTGCATTTAAAGATTACTTTAAGAGGCTCTTCAATTTTAAGAAGGATCGTGATGGCTACTGGAAGTGGTTTGCTGGAAACTTGGCATCTGGTGGTGCTGCTGGTGCCTCATCTCTACTCTTTGTCTATTCTTTGGATTATGCCAGAACCCGTCTTGCAAATGATGCCAAGGCTGCAAAGAAGGGAGGAGAGAGGCAATTCAATGGCTTGATAGATGTCTACAGGAAGACTCTGCAATCAGATGGTGTTGCCGGGCTTTATCGTGGATTTAACATTTCATGCGTTGGCATCATTGTATACCGTGGTCTATATTTTGGAATGTATGATTCTCTGAAGCCAGTTATCCTGACTGGAAAGCTTCAGGTTGGTACATGATGTTTTGAATTTGCATCTTTTTTAACCTTCTAACCATTAAATGTCTCTTTTTTTCTTTATTGGTAACAAAAGAGGGTTTCTCACAAGTATTTGTGTTTTTTTTTTTACCCTTGTGCTGATTTCAGGATAGTTTCTTTGCTAGCTTTGCCCTTGGTTGGGTCATCACAAATGGTGCTGGTCTTGCCTCATACCCAATTGACACAGTCCGTCGAAGAATGATGATGACATCAGGTGAAGCTGTCAAGTACAAAAGCTCATTTGAGGCATTCTCTTTGATCCTTAAAAATGAGGGAGCAAAATCCCTCTTCAAGGGTGCTGGTGCAAACATCCTTCGAGCAGTAGCCGGTGCTGGTGTGCTTGCTGGATATGACAAGCTTCAAGTGATCGTATTTGGAAAGAAGTATGGTTCTGGAGGGGCCTAATTAAGTCCCAGTCTTCTTCACATTATAGCGCGAAAGATGGTGATGAAAATTTTACAGTTATTCAAGACTTTGATAGGGTGATTCTTTACTCATTTAATAAAAACATAGTTTACAAGGGGGGATTTTAAATGTTAATTGGTCTTTTTCAGAAATTTTTGTTCCTGTAAACGTATCTTCTTTTATCACTAATTTATATTATCCAATGAAAACCTTTTGTTTTATTCTAGTTTACAAGATTTGTTAAAATTTGAATGAATTCTATCTGATTTGAGAAAAAAACTGGCTGATGTCGGTGTATAGGCCCATTATAAGAAGAGGGTTCTTAAAGTTCTCATGAACCTATGCAGTTCGAGTGAATGAACCCGACTTTGAACATGATTTCCACTTCGGCTCTGAAGTTGAAACCCAGAGGAATTCTTTGTGTTAGATCATGCATGTGTATATAACATATGGAAAATACCGATATAAAGAGCTATAATCCTACCTATATTATGTATGCTGTTGTTAATTAGATCGAGGTGGTGAATATTGATTATTGTTATTAGTATGAAGTAAAATTTCTCAGGAGGTTATTCTATGCCATTTAAATGGGTGCTGGTGGTTTGACCCCATGACAAGTAGAGACAGGCACAGCTGGAAATCATCCTGACTTGTAATTATAGCTGGCTCATGCTTTAGGTGGACAAATGACTACAATTGATTGGCATATATATCAACGCATTAAAACTTGATTGTATATAATCTCTAATTCCTAATCTACTTATAATTATGTTTCACAGCAATCTCTGGCTTCCATTGTTTGTATCATCATACAAAACTGAACATTTGATAAGCTCTTTTTTTTCTTAATGATCTATGCACTTACTAGATTGCTCCCATAAGAGTTAGGACTTGTTAGAGTATATATTTTGCAGGGAGGGGAGCGTGCAGACTCGAACCTGAATCCCTGGAATAACATCCACTAGTATGTGGGTAAGCTAATGGTTAGAAGATTCCAAGAAATTTTTACCGAAAAGATCCCAAGAAAGTGTGAGCTTGTGTCATAGTGTCCCGTAGCTTAGAATGCCCACAAGGGGAGGAGCTGCATGTTGGCAGGATAAAACTTGTCTCCATGATGTTCCCAAGTAATAATTACTATAACCATCGAAGCAATGAATGTCATGGTTAAAAATTGTCTTTCAAAGGGGTTCATAATCATTACATTTACGGGAACAAAATGGAATGTGTCAAGTTGACCTGCTCCCTATAAATGAATGATTTTATAAATGTGAAGGTATATATCTATTTAGTTCAATTCATGGGATTTGTAGCAAATAAGTTTCGTTTAGATCAAAATTATTAGGCCCTTAAATTAGGCAAATGTGTGTGTAAAGAAAGGGTAAATGGAAACAGAATTTAACTTTTGATAAAAATGTGTTATAGAGACAAAAAGCGTAGAGGGAATATATAATAGATCATTGCTTGCACGCTAGGTTATGTTCATTTCATTTCTGTTCCTCTGTCTTCTTTCTTTCTTTCTTTCTTTTTTTTTGCCACATGCCTGACAGCCTTTTTTTGGTCTGGCTCTCTCTCTGCTGAGGCCACACTGATTGCCCTGTGCAAATGGGGCCACCAATTGGTAACTCAAGAATCAAAATCACCAAATGAAAATTGATTGGATTGGACAATAGAAGTAGAACTATTGGGATGCACAAATACCTTTTACTGTCCTGCCTGTCTGCTTTGCATCTCTTAGACGTGTCCAATTGCCATGACACATCAGTCTCACAAGACATAAGAGTGCAACAATCTTTCCCTTTTCCTTCATCCCATTAAGGACAATAACTAGTAAAAAAAAAAAAAAAAAAAAAAGAACCAAGAATCAGACCACCCAAAAGCTGAGCTCTATTTCATTCAAGTTTAACTACTAGCTTATTATTATTATTATTGCAGACTACCGGTGTAATGTTACTCCAAGGGAGGATGAAAGAGAGTGACACACCGCTGTAAAGTAAAAATACCAAAATGACCGCTAGATGGAGTAGGTTATACATTGTGGCAATTATAAGTTTAATTTGTGAGATGTGTTTGGTTTCTCAATTGAGTTGGTTTTTTAACAGCTTAAAAGTAAGAATTAATACACCGACTATTAGAAAATGAAAGTAAAAATCTTATTTTCCATACCATATGCATCTTGAGCAAAAAACAAAGAAGAACAAATAAATTTTATTAATTTATTATACTTTCATAAAACTCTATTGTTAGGAAACTAAATAGAGTATCCAAACCTGAAGTTCTCATTTACTTCTACTCAAGTTCTCCACCTATTTAACATTTCTGATGTTAAATCCATTTAATTAACAATTTCTGATATTAAATCCATCTAATTAACAATTTCTGATATTAAATTTAGCTTTTCTAATTTGTTTTTTTTTTGGATGAACAAATTGATGAAAATGAAGGATTGTGGTGAATAGATTTCATGGCACAGCATGAGCTAGTGGACCTAATGAGAACTTTTTGGAATAATTGCCTTGTGAACCTTAACAAACAAGCACATGAGAATTCCTTTTTGGGCCCACAATAATCCAAAACATATAGGGACCAATTGAAAGGAAAATTCCAAAAATCCTTTAGATGCTTTCATTTGCATTCTTTAATTATAAAAGTATTTTAGCATACAATTTTTGACCTATTGAAAAATTATATATACTTATATTATATGCTTTAAATAAAGACGGTTCATTGATCAAGTATAATTAAGCATGGAAATGATATGAGTAGAGCCAAAGCAAAAAGCTTTATCTATCTTTAATTTAATGAACTTTAGTTAATAGAGTGTGCTTTGTGGATTGATTCCTAACCAACCAAACTTAACTGACACCAACTTCCCGTGAGAGAGAGGATCAGATGGCTTTTGGTGATCTCCCCTCCCCTTATTCACATGGTTCCCCTTTTCTTCTCTTCACAACCCAACCACTCTCTGCAACCCCAACCACAATGCCATGCCAAGATTTGCACATTTCTTTCCACCACATAGGCCCCCATGCTTCATTCTTCTTCATAGCCGCGAAATCATTTTTTTTTTCCTGTCGGAATTGAATAAGAAAAATATTATAGAATAGGGGAGAGCATTCGGTTCGAATTGAACCGAAATTTTGTTCACCTTCAAACCGAACCGAATTAAATAAATAAATTCGGTTAATTTTTTAATTTTAAAATAAAATTTAGTTTTGATTTGATTATTTCACTTTAAAATTTCAAAAATAACAAACAAATTGAACTGAATTTTAAATTTCAGTCCGATTTTTGATTTAGTTCGGTTTTTGTTCACCCCTATTAATATTGTTATTCTTTTATTTTAAATACTGATTTTAATTTTTCAATTCTGACTCTACTTTTCTCCGATCATTACTCTATATAGATTTGTTTTTTTTCCTTTTTTTATTTATTTTTCTAGGGCTAGCTCAATTTGAAGCTCGTTTTAGATTAAAAGTAATTCTATCGTTTGCTCTTTACGTTTGATTTTATTTTTTTATTTTCTCCCCTTTCATAATTGAATCACAAAAATAATTTGTAAATTACATGTCTTTCAACATCAAATTTTCATATTGTAATCTCATTATAATATATTAATTAGCGTGGAAGAAATAATCTCATTTCTTTAAAAAAAATTTTAGAGAGTACAAATGAGCTTTATTTTTCATATTGTCATTGGTAGTATCATTTATTAATGAGAACAAATGGCAATGTTGGTAAGCTTTAGGTCACTAAAAATTGGAATAGAACATCTATATAGATTAGGGTTGTTGAAATTAGTTAAATAAGTAGATGTGACATCTCTCATAAATTTTAAACTAAAAGCAATAACATCAAAGTATCAAACTAAATCAACTAATTAAGTATAGATTAGAAAATTGAGCTTCAAAATTAAAACAAGACAAAAAAATTGCTAGCAGCGAAATTAACAATTACTCCCTTCCTGCTAAATAGATTATAATTTTCAAATTATAGATAGAGTAGTCATTTAAATGTTATATAAGTCACCATTGATTAACTCATTAATTTGTTAAAATAATTGTAACTCCTCAAATAAATTAATAAATTTTACCTAATTAAATTTTTTTAATATTCATATTAAAAAAAGCTTATCATTTTGACGGGGAGGAATATTTCTTTTTGAAATATATAATTGAGTCCGTATTAAAACAAAGAGGAAGTGTGGCAATAAAAAGCATCAGCAAAACTGTGTTGGCGTCGTACCGAATCATAACTCAAAGGAACGGCAAGCATAAAGGCGCCACAACACAAAAGGAAATGTGGACGTGGAGAGAAGCGAAGAATCATAGACTAAACAGAGCAAACCGAACCAAACGAAGAAGAAGAAGTAGTGAAGTATATATGTAATGTGTTTAAGCTTTAATGTCGGTTTATTTGTTACTTCACCTCTTCTAGCAAAGAAACTAAGCTCTCTCCCTCTTTCTTCCTTTAAATTTAATTAATTAAGTATATATATATATATATTTTTTTTTGTTAAAATTAAGTATATATATTATTCTTTAATTACTAAAACATCTGATTCTTTATTCTTTTATTTCTTCGTATGTAATTGCAATGTTTATATATAAATAATTTTATTTTTATTATTTATCTGTTTGATCCAGTCACTTTCCTCTTTATTTCTCTCTCTGTCTCTTATCCTTGTATAATTTCGCTTATGATTCACGCCATACCACATTTTATCCCTTTTAATTCATTAATTATTTAATCTCACATTTAACCTTATTCCAGGTTAGGTCTTTCTCTTCTACTTGTTGTATCATTTTCTTTTCTTTTTACTGTTCGATCATCTTCCATTAGTCATCAGTTTCGTGTAATTACGCTCTTTTTAGATCAGAGTCTCAGAAATTACTGTTGCATGTAATGTGATCAACTTTTTTTTTTTTTTACATTTATGTTTGTGTATGAATGTATTTGCTCATACTTTCATTTCTTTTGCAGGTCTGGTTTATTGATGTGAGCATTTCTGGTCCTGAGTGATCTTTTTTACTTCACTCTTGTTAAAGTTTGTAAATTTCGAGAGGTTAGGTTCGCTTCTTTTATGTTATTTTTTTGGTTTCTGTTTATACATTTTTACTGCACTGTTAAAACTGCTATTTCTGATGTTTTCAGCTTATGGTTGTATTTATAACAGATTAGTTGAAATGAGTTGGAACTCCCATATGGAGGTTCATTACCCCAACACTAGCTATCCTTATAATTCTGCTGGTAGCTTTATGGAGTATTTCGAAGGACTTACTTATGAACATGTCAATTTCATCTTCGATGGTGCTTCCCATGTTCAGGTACCTTTTATATTTACAGCAATGAATTGCTGCTCGATTGTGTAACGTGTGTTTATATGATTTCGTGGGAAATGGATGATTATTGTCGTGGAGTACGCATTGTTGTGTTCTTAGTATTTTCAATGTTCCTTCTTTTTGTTTGCAGGAAAGTGTATACCCGTCGATGAATGCAAATTTATACAAGTTTAGCATGTCTCAACATGGGAGTAGTTCGTATTATGATCATAGTCATGTTTATGAGGTCCATGATCATAGACCACAAATTGATGATTATAGAAGGCCTCTGGAGAATTCTTCAACAATGACCAATGCACCAACTGCTGCAGTAAATGCAGACTGGGAGGCAAACGAAAATCGGACTACTCAAAATGATCCTGTAGAATGTAAGTTCTGGGTTCATTTTGGTGTTATCTTTCTGAATGGTTTGTTTGATAAACATAGGGGAGCAATAGCTTATATAACCTTCTATTAATGGTTGGAGAGTAATAGACAAGAGGAAGAGTATTTCCTTTTTGTTTTCCCAATGGGGATATTATGATAATCTGGGAAGCAGTAGTTGAAGCTGAGTGTTTAATCCATGAGCATGGGCATCCTTTATCAAAATCCTTATCATTGATGGTCGAGAAAAAGAATGAAATGAAAACGTCTTTAGTTGCCAACTCTGCCACAGTGACCTCATTCTCCACCCATTCCCTTGAACATCAATAGACTTTTGAACAATGTTATGAACCGCTTGATGAAGTTTATCAACTGCTCTATTAGGATTGTTGTTTTTATGGTCATTATATTTCATCTTTTATCCTAAGTTCGGATCAGCATGATTTGGAGTTTCTTATCCTTACTTGAGATGGAACAACCATTCAAATCCTAGATGAATGCTAAGTTGCTGTCACAATCTAAACAATTATCCTGGAAGAGGCGATGGAATCCTGCTGCCCCAACATTGTTTTTTCCTTTTCTCTAATTCTAGCTTATTGCTGAATGATTGAGCCTGGCATTTTAACTTGAAACATGTGCTGTTCCAATCTGGCATTTATTAGTTTCTTCTGCCAGTAATAATATTGCTGTCCCATATGGTTCTAGTGTTGTGATTTTGTCTCACATGGTAATCAGTGTAGGACTGTATTGGGAAATTTTAATTCTGTTGCATGTGTCACAAAAGCTTAGTTCAGGTGAATCATATATGTTGCTTGTATAATTTTATCTGCTGATTTCTTGTTAGTTGTCTTGTACCTTGTTCATCTGTGACTAAAGCAACTTTTCCTTCACTTCAGGTCCTCGGAGACATCACAATGCTCAAGATTTTCAGGTTTGCTACTGTTAACTTCACAGTGTTCCAATAATACCCAATATACTTGGCTGTGAAAGATTTACCTGCACCAAGGTGCAATTTACCAATCCATTGGAAGGTGCCAAATCTTTGAAGTGACCATTTAGAAGGAAAATAATTAGAAGTTAGAAGTGAGGACACTGCAACTTTGATTGTCTGGTTCCTTCTAAGCGGTCTCGTACATTGTATGTTTGGTGTCTATGCATCTATATTCATAGACACAGGAACATACCCACTTCTACCAAAAATGCATCCCCTGCACATTATATGTGGAGCATATAAATAAAAAATATAACAAATGCAATTGAGTTGGGAGCTGAATACAGTAGTTTTTAGATTGAAGAAAAGAACATTTAGTTTACATCATTAGATATGCCTCTTCTTTCCAAACAAAAGAAATGATTTTTATGGATATAGACAAGTGAATGTATTCTATTGTCTGTGAACTCTGCAGGTCATTTGGCAAGACAATGTTGATCCTGATAATATGAGTTATGAGGTTAGATCATAGATGTCCATTTATTGTTCATGCATTTCAGTTTTAATGAAATTGCACGTTGTTTTTCCATTCTTCTTCTGTGATTATGGTAATAATATTCTTTGTTTTGGACCTGTGATAGATTGTTACTTGCCTGAGGAGATTAAAAAATTCAGTTTGAGGTTCATAGAGTCTCCAGACATTGTGGATTGGAATATTTGTTCCTACGCTTGCTAAAGTATTTTAGTTAATTCTTTTGGACATGAAGTTCCATCCTCATGCTGCTTTAAGAGAACTTAGAATAAAAAAAATGATGGAATTTCTTATTTAGAGATAACTGAGCTATTTAATCAAGTGCAGGTTGCCAGGTTCTATCTGCCGTCACTAAGGTGTTGTCTAGCTGTCCTTTAGTTTTAACATCTTTTTGAGGAGGCTTAAGCCCTTTTGTTTAGTTTGACGTTATTTATAGTTGACATCTAATTGTATAACAAGTCAGTTTTTTTTTCATTTAGTACCTCCCATTTGAATGCATTACACATTGGAGCTAGAGCTTGATTAATTGGCCTATGATCTATGATCTGATACATGAAATTTTTCCCAGTGGGTCAATGCTTTGTTAACTGTCAGTTGATACTTGATATATAAATGCATTGTTAATTCATACATCGCTTTCTGTATATATGATTAGTTCATCACTTAGAATTTTTAATTGGACAAACCAGATCTGTTTTGGAATAATTTAATAGATGCTTGTATCATACTTGGTCCTTTTCCTTGTCCTTGTTGGATTTTGCAGCTACCTGAATTAAAACAATTTTTTTTTCTGTGCTCACCTAACATTTTAATTCAATGCTATAATTGGTATGCACAACTCAGAAGTGCCTACAAATTGTGCCTACAAATTAGATGTATAAAACTCTCCAGGTTCAAAGATAATTTATTGAATGGTCATGTTTAGGTGTTCAATTGGTTTTGAATTCCCTAGAAGATTTGTATACCACTTTACAATTTCTTTTTAACTAATCTTTAACGGTTTAAAAAGGCTTTACTAGGGGTCAGTTAGCCTCACTAGGGCTTACAACACTTCACTTAGTTTCTGTTCATCTGTACATATACATCAGAATTGTGAGTTTCTTTACATATGTACATAGACGTTGGAATCTGAAATCTAATTGTCATTTGCTTTATCTGCGCAAACCAAATTTCCTAGATCAGTTAGTTTAAATTTTTCTTCATAATTTGTGTTGTTATTGTAGCCAAAGTCGAACTATGTGGTGAAATGTGGTTCCTGTATGGCTGTATGTGTGCTCTTATGGTGGAGCCGGAGCCTAAATTGATAACTTTGTTATTGTTTCCAAATCCAATATCTTTGATCCTTTGGAGGAAAATTTTCTTCAAACGGATTAGACACTTTTGCCTAATTTCTGATTAAAATTTTCCAGAGATACAGAAGTGTTATTTTATGCTCAACTGGGTTCTTTTTTGTAGTGTTTTATAAATAATTGTTAAGCAAGTATCATGTCAGGCCCAAATTGGGGAGAAAACATTAGCAGCTGAAACACTGCTCATGCATGTGTTTATTGTATTTGTTTGGTTGATATCTACTTTTTATTTCATGACTTTAGAAAGTTGTCTTTACTTTTTAACCAAATATTTACCTTTCAGGAATTACTAGAATTAGGTGAGGCAGTTGGAACTCAAAGTCGTGGTCTTTCCCAAGAAATTATTTCATTACTTCCAGTCTCGAAGTACAAGTGCAGCTTCTTCTCCAGAAGGAAGTCAAGAAGTGAGAGGTATTATTTTGGGCTTACGTATCATGTGAATGCATTAAATTTTTGATCTTGCATGCAGTGTTTTGGTTGTCTGTCTTGTTTACAATTTTCTTGTCCATGATGACTGGGCCATGTAAATTTCTCATGGTGAAGTGGATTAAGCATATAGATAAGATTTAGAAGTGAAACTGGAATCTAGGTTTGGGCTTGATTTTGAACTCTCTGCTCTGCTTACTATGCGGTGTAAACTTTGGGACTTGCACTTCAGTCTCGTAGTTAACTTTGTTATTTAAAAAGATCAATTTGTTACTCGAGTAATTTGCCAATAGCCGAGTATGGCAAACCATGTCTTTATCTTTTTGTTAATATTGATTGATTGATGAAATCGGGTTAAAAACTTAAAAAAGAGATCAACATGGGGAAAATGTTTAAACAAGATAGATGCAAGGTTGCATGCCATGAGTAATTAAAGGCCATTGATATTTATACATTTTTCATATTCACTAGTCAGAGTCTCCATTATGAGATCAAAATATGTTACCATCTAAATTTTCATGGAGCACCTTACGTTATTGCCCTGTGGCCTCCCCTCCTGTCTTGTTGGAAAATAGGTGTGTAATTTGCCAAATGGAATATAAGCGAGGTGACTGGCGGATTATGCTACCATGCAAACATGCCTATCATGTTGGTTGCGGGACTAGATGGCTTAGCATCAATAAGGTAAAGCTGATTAGATTCATAAAATGAGTTGAGCATCTTTTTGTTTTGTTTTGTTTTTTTTTAAAATTTAATTTTAAAAAACCTGACAAATCCTTTTCTTTTCAGGCCTGCCCCATTTGTTACGTGGATGTGTTTGGTGATGCATCAAAACATTAGGAAAAAATTGTTGTTGGAAATATAGATGAACATTTTCCTTTGTTGTTTGGGTCTGGGTAATTTTCCCTGCATACAGAGTTGTTTGTTTCAACTTGCCATTTTCTGGTGTAGAAAGGAACTATGTAATAAATCAAGTCACAAACTCTATTACAAGGTTGGTTTATCTGGGGTCAAGGGATTGTTTCAGTTTTTATGATTCATCTACGTTGCTTTGCTTCTCCCTGTTTTCCGAGTTTTAATGACACTCCAATTAAACAATGAACTTCGTTGGCCGCATAATTAGTCTTCTTGGTTGGCCGAGGAATCATCCACAATAGTCGTGAGGAGTCGATTATTGAAGTAAAATATCACGACATTCAGCGTTGAACTTACATTTTAGAATTGCACTTCTGCATGTTGAGCCATTAGAGCCAGAGTGAGCTCCTTATTTATTTATTTATTTATTAGGCATGTGTATGTTTGACTGCGGTAACGTGTTTGGCCTTGGAAGTAACTTAGCTGCCTCATGTTTAGCTGGTCGATCCTAGGTAGAAGGGCCGATGATCGAGGATCAGGCACGACTGAAACATGTATTGCATTTGAGAATACAAGGTACAACATGAAGGCTTTATCTTATTTTATATTGTTTCTTGTGGTTGATAGAGCTAGAGCTGGATAAATTAAGCTGAAAGTCTCTGTAAGTTGAAATGAAAACACATCAATTTGTCAGCGTAGAGGTTCATTTGCAAGTTGACTTTTGGGTCGGTTTGATATTTACTGGGGTAGTAGCTGCCTCCTCGTCAGGAGCGGATCTTGTGGAGATGCAAAATTGATTAATATTAAAGAAGGATAAAAATTAGGTGGAGCTATTTTCAGAGTAACAATTGCTAGGGCCAGAGCAATAACTTTGACTTTGAAAATATTGTCCTTTATTAATTAAATTAATTACATTTTACATCTCATTAAAGATATGTGTTACCTTATATATTATCATGATAATGGTAATTAAAATTAAGTCAATATTTCATTATTTATATTATTACTTCAATTAAAATAAAAGATCAAAACTATATTTAATACAAATTAAATGTATTAAAACAATGAACAATCTTCCTTCATTGCAATAATTAGTTAAGAATGGGATCGACAAGTATTCTAGACAGTAGTTTGCTTTAGTTTATACTAGCCTTATGTCCATGCGTTGCATGGGTTATTTTTCATTTTTAAATAAATATAAACTTGACTCCATTTAGATATATTTATTTCTAAATAAATCAAAACTAATATTGCATAGATTTTATAATTATGCATTTTGGAAATATAAAGTTGAGTAAATAACATGTGAAAATAATATTATATTATAATTTATTAGTTGTTAGTTTTTAAATAAATATTTTTTAATCAGTTATTTATTTTTTGTTTATGTTTTTTATTATTATAATTAAAAAATTATTTATTTTTTGTATTAAATATAAATATTAAATGAAAATAATATTTATATTTTAAGACTTGTTTTGAATTAAAATAAAGTAAAACGAAAATTAGACGATGGTCAATATACTTTGGTAACATTAAAAAAATTAATAAAGAACAAATCTATTGATATTAATTAATAGAAGTTTTATATTAATAATTTATTGAAGATGACACATGGTAAATTTTATATAAAGTGTGCTCATATATACTTTATAACTATCATCATTTTTCAAGTTTTAATCTTATTTAATTATTTATTTTAATATTATCAATTTTAAAAATTTTAATGAAGTTCAGGATACTATAATATTTGATATCAAGCTTAATGGTATTGAGATTATATGATATTGTTTTCACCTTGTAACGTAATTATACCAGCTTTACAATAAAAAAATAACTTTTCGATCTTAATTTGATTTATTCAGATTTAAAATTGATTTCTAAAAATCATGTTTTTAAAAATTTTAATTATATTTCATAATATCTAATTTTACGTGAAAAGACTAATAATCTCTATGCACTATATTCTTAATACTTATTAGTATTAAATTTGAGAATTGTTGTAATAGGAATTAAATAATTTAATTTAACTTTTTATGAAAAAATTAGTATTTCTATTTTCAGGACTTAATAAAAATTTATAAAAAAATTTAGAAATTGTAATCTTATACTTTCTTAAAAGTTGTAATAGAATTTGGTCTCATGTTAGGATAGTGGATCTAAGGTAAAAAAAAAACATTAAAGAGAAAGAATAATATATCATCAATTTTAAAGACAAAAATGAATAAATTACAACATTGAAAGAGCAGTTGAGTAATTAAAAATGGGAGAAAAAGACGGGACAGAGAGAAAGATATATACCTTGTCAAGACTCACCAAGCTTGAGTTAGTAGAAAAAGAGTCGAGGGAAAAAAATAGAGATAAACAAGCGTACCAATGGTAGGAATGGTAGTGACATTCACACCAAGCTTGAGCTAGTAGAGAATGGTGGTCTTATAAGGAACATCAAGACTTACCATCAATATCATCTCTTTCTTCTCAAAGAGCTAAACAACTTTGTAATTGACATCCTTATCTCATTTTCCTTTCAATTTTTTTCACACTTGCCAATTCCATGCATTTCCCCTATTATTTACCATTTTTTAACGGTTTCATATTTCTAAACTTTAATATATAGTTAAATATTGCAATTAAGTTAGAATTGATATAATTAATACAAATAAAGCATATTGTGTTGTTACAAAATGAAATTAATTTTCAAAATAAATATGATAATTATTATTCATTTAATGAGTTAGAAAAAAAGTGTAAAATATTTTGATTATTTTTTGAAATAAATATATATATGAAAAGAATGCAATGTAGTAATCTTTTTAGAGAGAGTTTCATATGGCATTAATTTACTCTTCAAAATTAATTAAAACAATCAAAAAAAATTTTTGAAATGAAAAATACTGATTAATTGAGAATGTTAATATACAATCATTAGTTTAAAAAAATGAAAATAAACATGTTATAACTGCAATCAAACATGTATCAAAAAATATCCAATGATAGTTATTAATTACAATTGCAATCGATACAAATTAAAAGGAATATCATTATAGTGATTAATTAAATGTAAGTTTTTAGGGGATGAAATGTCTTTTTTTGGTAACACGTAAATTACAACTAAATTTTTTTCTGTCCACATTACATTCAAATTAGAAAGGTATATCAAAGAAAAAACAATTAAAATGTATTCAATGAATAATAAAAAGAATTAATGATGATAAATTCAAATCAGCATTCTTAGCACTATTTAAAAGAATAGAACTGTGTAAATAAGAGGGGAAAAGGAGCTAAAAACACACACTCATGTATATATTATAATAAGATATTCATTACATTATAAATTAATTTATATAACAGAAATATTTTTAAACAAATTAATTATATAAAATATGCTTATAATACATTCTTCTAATTAAAAACTTGTCCATATTTCATCTTAATGTGTAAGTGTAAATATAAAAAATTATTCAATTCACATCTAAATCTATCCATATTTCATATTAATGTATAAGTGTAACCATAAAAAATTATTCAATTCTAATTTTTAATGCTTATAAAGATACTAAAAAATATGTTAGGATTATAA
>CANYLF010323934.1:0-30284 GCA_948193215.1 Bocquillonia castaneifolia
AAGTCTAAACTTTCTCTTTGTATCAACTTTTATATTATATATAGATTATTATTATTATTATTATTATTATTATTATTATTATTATTATTATTATTATTATTATTATTATTATTATTTGCTCATGTAAAACGGACTAATACACAAGGAGGAGGAAAATATATCTTTAGCCCATAAGTTTCAAGTTTTATTTTGTCAATCAAAGTTTTTTTTTCTTTTATCTAACTTATTCTAAAAAAAAATTTTAATAAAAAATGCTATTGAAATAAAAATAACTATTAAAAGGTTTGGATTATAAGGATATCGACAAATTTAGCCTATCGTTCACAAGTAGAGATCGATATCATATCGTTCCAATATGGTTAGGTACTTAATAAAGTAAGCCCAAGAGCCCAACAAGAGCCCTAAAGCAAGTTACAATAAACACTCTCACAGCTTCAATAGACACCTGGTAACCCCTCAGGGCGACACGTCATAAATAAGAATCCTATAAATACCCGAAGATTCCACAGGTAAAGGATTCCAACTTTTAGCTCATTTATTACCTCATTTAAGACAACCTACTAACTTGAACATTGGAGTCAGACCCGGGACCTTCGTCCCGTTTGACTAATCTTATTATTTATGTAGGACCGACTCAGTAAGACCGCTATGAGCTGTGTCGTCTTGACAGATCTAGCCAATCATCATGACGGTCTTATACCTAAACTAGATTAGACTACAGCACAGAAGCCCAGTAACTCATTAGGGCCAGCATCGTCTTGTCGGCTCCATCATTTGGTTCCGTTGCCGGGAATCGACTCAGAAATGGTAACACCGATAGAACAGAGAGACAGTGTCTCAACTTTAAATGAAGAACCATCAACTGGAAACCTCGATCAAAAAGGTCATCAGAAGGACGTCACCCAGCACTAAGAAGCCACCCAACCTCCCTCGATATGACAACAGCTTGCTAAAGCTTTAGCTGACCTGCAAGTACAAATGCAAGAGGCAATGACACAAATACAAACTCCCATCGCCCCAACAAACTAAAATGTTGGCGAAATAGA
Source organism: Bocquillonia castaneifolia (assembly GCA_948193215.1). Taxonomy (NCBI): domain Eukaryota; kingdom Viridiplantae; phylum Streptophyta; class Magnoliopsida; order Malpighiales; family Euphorbiaceae; genus Bocquillonia; species Bocquillonia castaneifolia. Next base: position 1,047 of record CANYLF010323934.1, read on the forward strand.
GACGCCATGAATAATTACTCCTAAAGCCGCCAGGGAAGGGGACAAGACTAGCAAATAAAAGAAACGGACAAAATGGGGCCTTACCAAAGACTTCGAGGTGGAAGAGGTAGAGTCATCCAAGATCCACCAGCAGAGCATACCCCAAGGCAAACCAAGAAATGACAAACCAAAGCGAAGAAGGATGAAGGAGGTTACCTCAAAAGAAGGTAAATTCCAGCTCATGGTCGTAGAAATGATCAAAGACCTCAAAGTTGAAGTTGCACAGGCACCCCGACCTTTTGAAGCCAAGGACTCACCGTTGACCACCGACATTGTGACGGCCATAATTAATTATTAATTAATTATGCATTTATATATGTTAAACCATTTCACTAAGTATGTATTTGGATACATAATAATGTGTAATACGTCGCATAATATGGGGTAGGATATATTGTGTGAAATAAGGTTTGTGGGAGTTGGATTAGTTGATGGACTAGATTGTAAGAAAAGTTGAGAGAGCTAATTGTAATAGAAATAAGAGTTAAGGATTAATTGGGAGATAGTATTTTATTTGAGGGTTGTATGGTAGAGGAAAATTGGTGACATGTGGCAAGTGTGGGAGGTGCAAGGTGGAGGATAAGTGTCTTACATTGAAGTAAAAAAAAAAAAAGACAAGTGTCAAAAGGAGGTGAGTGTAAGATGGCTATTTCTAATTAAATAATAATAATAATAATAATAATAATAATAATAATAATATTGTTAGTGGAGGATCTCTACACTTCTTCTTCTTCCTCCCTTCTTATTATTTTCCTTTTCCTACACAAAATCCTCCATTAATGTATATTGAAGCTCTTGGTTGGAGAATACAAGAAAAGATGGGAGATTTTAAATAGCAAATAGAGTAATTAAGGCTTAGAGGATAATTGAGGTGAGTAATTATTTGTTTATTGAAGGTTTATTATGTAGGGTTTTTAGAGGATTTGGGGGTTTTTTATTAGAACTTCATAATTATGCAATTAAAGCATATGGGAGAGTATATTAGGCAGTAATTGTATGTTTGGATGTGGAATTGACATTGAATTGTTTGTTGGATGGATTATGTTGTTTAGGGCAGTTCAAAAGGAGGAAGTTTGAGAAGGAAAGCTTACTACCCTTATGGTGTTCTACAAGTTTTTAAGTATTTAATTGATTAAGCTTGTGTATATTAAGTGGAAACTATTGTATTTGCCTAATTGCTATGTTTTTGTAAGAATTGTGTAATTATGAATTGGTTAAGTTGTTAATTAAGTTAATTGGTTGAGTTGTGCATTTGTGAAATGAAATAGGTGTTGATTGATTAGTAAGATTGTGTTTTGAAAAGCTATTGGTTGAATTGAGAAAGGTGTGATTTGGTTGCAATGAGTATTGTGATGAGTATTGTGAGGAATTATGATGGTGAATGATTGTGGTTGAAATTGTGATTTGATGAGATGTTGATTGAATTGTTATGATGAGAAACGTTGTGAATTATGATGAGATGTGTTGTGTTATGTTTGAGATTGTGAATGGAAAAAGATGACTCTTGGGGAATGTAGGATGTGTGTGATCGGGAAAGCTGAGCCGGGCAGATAGCTACCCGTATGTGTAAGATGGCGAGACTGAGCCGGGCGGATAGTCTCGTCGGTGGCCACCTAATTGTGAAATGTTGAATTGAAATGATATGAGCAAAAGAATTGAAATGTGAGGAAATGTGAGGTTGAGTCATCCGACCTTGATTTAAAATGATTGTTATGATTTGAGATTGGTTGATGGCTTGTGATGATGAATTAGTTAAGAATTGCCTTGGTTGTTCTTGGGAAATGTGTTCAAATGGTGTAAATTTATCTTGGATGTATATTTCTTATATGAAATATGTGTTGTTATATGTTGGTAGTTTTGGCTTAATATATTCCTGGTTAATTGATTAAATGCTTATTGAGTTGCCAGCTCACCCCTTGGCATAATTTTTACAGGATGTCGATAGCTTGTTGACTTGGAAAGCCAAGTGCATAAAGCAATATAGGTGTCTAAGGTTGGCCAATGGATATTCATTAGCACTATTCTGTATTTGGTTTGATGTTTAGGAATAGATCTAATTTGGGATTGATGTATATATATATTTGTATAATTTGAGGTTTGGTGTTTATGAGGTTTATGATAAACTAATAATATGTTTTATTATGTAATATCATGAGGGAAAGCTTGTTATATGTTTGTATGGTTTTTGAGCTTGTTGGAACTTATTTTTGTAGAGTAAAGCTCAAAATTCTATTTTAGAACTGCGAATTTTGGAAAAGTATTTCGTTTCAAGGTTTTTAACTTAACAACGATTGTTGTTAGGTTAACAACCATCATTGTTGTTTTAACAACGAGCTCGTTGTTGATTCCCATGAGCTACAACGAGCACGTGTAACTTACTGGAACTTTTTGACATTTTTGAGTGTTTTAACAATAATCACTATGCATTTCACAATGATCGTTGTACATTTGACAACGATCATTGCTCACTTAACAATGATCGTTGTTGCCCCCTATTTTAAAAAGTAAATAATTTTTGAAAGGAGTTTTAATTGAATTTTTTCCTTATTATATTATGTTAGTTTCGGGTCGTTCCAAAAAGAATAAAAGAATTGAAAAAAAAAGAAGAAAGTTAAAGTTCAAAGAAGGTGAAGTGGAATTGAGCATATTAAAAGTTTTGGCAAGTGATTTGAAGTATAAGGATGGAAGTACTTTTGTTTTGGATAGTTAATTTTCTTCACAAGTTGTTTTAAAGTTGAATGTACTTTTAATTAACCGAATTCATTTTCTTTTCTTAAATCTTACCTTGTCCCAAGCCACATTACAAACAAGTTAAGACTCTTTGATTTGTATTTTCAATGATTTTAGTGGAGGACTCTTGATTAAGAGGCAAGCTTATGCTTGAATTTCATCCTTGCTTTGATTGTTGAGTGAAACATCTTTACCCCTAAAACACGTTGGAGTTGATGTGAGATTTGGTAAGAGTGTTCGAATGATTGTGTTGATTTGATTTGAATTTCAATCGGTTATGCTTGGATTTTAATTTGGTAAGCTTGAGTTTAACATTACCTTTGATTTTAAATAATTTGATATTGGTTAAGTAGGGTAATTGTTAATATGATGAAGCTTTTGATTGGGATAGGCTTGAATTTGATTTAATGACTTTAAGTGTTGATTAAATTTGCTTGAGGACAAGCAAAAGCTCAAGTGTGGGGGAATTTGATAACCGGTTGTTATTCTTGTTTATTTGTTGGTTTTAAGTCCAATTTCTTCACCAATTGAGTTGATTTCACACTTATTTGTTTATATTTTGTTGTTTTTCAGTGTTAGGCTCATATGGAGTCGAATTGGAGTGAATTTGGAGTCAAAATGGTCACAAAAAGTCAGAAATTTCACATGGCCGACACCTAGCCAACATCTGGCAGGCACCTGGCCAGTTCTGGCTGAATTTCAGACAAAACAGAAGAATTTTCTGGGCCTAGCAGGTACCTAGCCGACAGCACTAAGAAAACCCCCAAAATTCTATGGCTGGCCGGCAGCGATGCCCTAGTAAGCCAGCCTTTGACAAACACGGGAATTTGTGTGTTTCTTTTATGGTTTTTAGATATTTTTGAGATTCACTATATATATATAACTCTATTAGACTTATTTTGGAGGTTACGCCACATTTGTTTTCAGTTCTTTAGGAGAGAAAACTCTTAGAAACACTACTTTTCTCAAGATCAAAGGTGGATTTGCAAGAGATTTGTGAAAATTCAAGCTTTGTTTGTTCTTGCTAAGACTAAGTTCTTCTTCCTTTGTATCTATTATGTTTATTTTTGCTTTATTATTGATTTTTTTGGATTGTTATTTGGTTTTTACTATGATTATGAACTAAATCCCCCTACTAGAGTGATGGATGTAATCTAGTGGGAGAGTAATTTGATTAACGATGTTTGAATCTCTATTTTAATATAGTTTTTCATGGTTTATTCATTCAATTCAATTTTCAAGTGCTTTATTAATATATTTCTTGATTGGCCACCTAGATTTATGTTTGTTAGGGTTTATGATTTAATCGATGGATTGTTGTAACCCAGAGTTGAAAATTAAGCTTGTTTAGACGTTAATACGGACACGACAATTAACATAAACTTGATTTAAAGATTTACTTAATGGATTTGATTGTTTAATCAGTGTGCATCGATAGATTAGCATTGTTGGTTGATTCAAATACGTTTTTCTACCTCGACGGACGATTAAAACACTTTCGGAAGTCTTGCTTAAGTGAAATTACATTGTTAGTTGAGTTGCTTCCTCTAGATGAAATCCTGAACTCTAGTGTTTGTTTTATTGGTTGTTTCTTAGTCTTAATTGTTTTATTTACTTGTTTTTGATTCTTTTACTTGATTTAGTTTAAAATGATTTCAAAATCAACTCAAGGGTTTTCGTTTTATTTTCTTGTCAATTGTGCCCATAATCAAAAGATTTCCATGATTGTCCCTGTGGATTGACCTCGTTCTTCGAGTATATACCACAACTATTCCGTACACTTATGGGAGTTGTCACCTACTCATACCTTAACCTCATTACAACCAAATTTAAAGACATATTGATTTTTGCATTAAAGTTCAAGTTGATAAGTGGTGGAGAGATGATTTCTATGCATGTATATCATAAGATCCTATATATGTTGTGATTGAGTGAATTTCTTTAAAATACCCTAAACACTTTGAGTGAATTGAGTGATATCGTTTGTGAGGGTATTTGGGTTATGTAATACATGCATTAATTAGTTAAGTTCTGTCCTTATGTTATGTTAATTGTTAAAAGTTTGATCATGTTTGTTTTTGTTTTTGTTTAGAAAAGTTTGAAAAAGAAAAAAAAATCAAAAAAGAAATCTAGAAAAGTGTTTGAAAAATCTAAAAATAGTTTTTAAGTGTTTCTAAATTTGTTTTTATAAATAGATTTTGATCTTAGAAGTTGGTGGTGATTCTTGTAATTATTTTTGGATGATGAGTTTACTTGAGGATAAGTAAACATTTAAGTGTGGGGTAATTTGATGTGGGCTTAATTTATATATATTTTTAAGTCAAAAAACTTCATATTTATTTGTTTTATGTGTCAATTTTATGCAATTTGGTGTTTAATTGTGTAAATTATCTTTTGTTAGGATACTTGCAAAATTTGAGTGAATTTGGAAGCAAAATGAGGGAGTTAGCACGTAACATGGGCGGCGACATGGACTTGGAGGGTGTGTTAGAAAATGTGTTGATTTATATCTTCATAAATACAAGTCCATTTGAGCTGGAATTTCAGTGGTAATCATTGTTTGATGTCACGAATAGGATCACGGTTTTGGAAACTAGGTTCTGGCCTTGAAAAGATGAGCTGTAGTGCAAATTGGACGTAACCTGGGCTGTGACATGGCCATGTTGTAGTCCATGTCATGAGAAAAGGTGTGAGATTTGGTTGGTTTCAGAAGAAGACAACATGGGCATTCTGAGTCCGTGACACGGGCCGTGTTGGGCACCGAAAAAGTCCAAAAATTAGTGATTTTAAGCTAAAAGGAAGTCTAAGAAGCCTTAGGATTTGTATATTTTTGTATATAAACCTATCTAAACCTAGAAAGAAGGGAGAAACAATTTCTAAACAAGTTCTAAAAATACTCTTGAAGCAAGGAGGCAATTTTCCACCACAAAAACATGTTGATGATTGAAGATTTTTGGTTTCAAGAATGAAGGCTTTTGTTCATCAAGGGGTTTTCTTTCTCTACCATGTTTTCTTTATCTTTAATTTGTTGTTGTGATTTACTTTTCATCTCCATAAACTAACTTTCTTTTTCAAGAATAGGATGACGTAGTTGATACAAACCCTATTTAATTTAATTTCGAATTTTCTCCTATATCTATGAATTTTCTTAATTTGCATTAATACTTGATTAAAGCTTGATCACCTTTATTTCATGAATTGAGATAGTTTAATTGCTTTACGATATAAGAATTAAACCATAGCTCTAATTAACAAAGCTTAGAATTATTAATTGCCTTATGATATTGGAGTTAATAAAACTTTGGCACATTAAGGGTTGGTGTTTATGACTTGGGTAATTAGTTTATTAATAAGATTAATTGCTTTGCGATACAAGAATTAATTGGAAGATTAAATTAATTACTAGTGTTAGTTCTATAAGTCCGTGTAAGATTATAGACAATTTTCTTAGTTTCATAGATGTGAACTTGATTAGATTAAATGGGGGGGTGGGGGGAGGATCAACGAAATCCTATACTTGAGCTTAGCCATATTCATTATAACCTTTAGAATTTATTTGCTTTTATTTTTATTTAATTAGTCCTTTAGTTAATCAAAAAAATATATTTATCTTGATCTAGCTAGATTGAAATAATTAATATCATAATTAAATCAAATCACAATCTCTATGGGAACAATACTCTACTCATCACTTTATTACTTATTCGATTGTGTATACTTGCACAGCTCGCATCAGCATAATAGTTAATGAATCTTCTACTTGTATTGAGAATGTGCTTTTAGTTGATAGTTTGAAGCATAACCTACTTAGTGTAAAGTCAATTGTGTGACAAGGACTTTAGAGTTACTTTTGACATGAATACTTGCCTAGTTGCCAAATATTTAGGGCAAAAGATCTAACAATGTCTACATAATTGACCTACACAACCTTATTAATCAAAGTGTAAAGTGACTTGTGTTTATGAGCAACAATGCTTGGCTTTGGCATAGAAAACTTGGGCATGCAAGCATGGAGTTGCTTAAGAGCCTAAGTAAGGGGGAGATTGTAAGGGACTTGCCAAAGATCAAATTCTCCAAGGACAAGATGTGTGAAGCTTGTCAAATGGGAAAGCAAGCAAAATCCTCCATCAAGCTAAAGAATCAAGTAAGTACTTCTAGACCTCTTGAATTGTGTCACATGGATTTGTTTGGTCCAATTAAAGTCGCTAGCTTGAGTGGAAAACACTATGCATATGTTATTGTTGATGACTACTCTAGATATACTTGGGTTGCATTCCTATCTCATAAAAGCGATGCTTTTGATGCTTTTAAATCTTTTTCAAAACGTGTTTAAAATGAAAATGGTTATTTCATAACTTCTTTGAGGAGTGATCATGGAAAAGAATTTAAAAATGAATCTTTTGAAAGCTTTTGTTTGAAAAAGGGTATTTTTCATAACTTTTCTTGTCCAAGAACTCCTCAACAAAATGGTGTTGTTGAAAGGAAAAATTGAACATTGATTGAGATGGCTAGAACTATGCTCAATGAGTATGGTTGACCGACCTACTTTTGGGTGGAGACCATCAATACATCATGTTATATTTCAAATAGAGTTTTCAAAAGACAAATTTTGAATAAAACCTTTTATGAGCTTTGGAGTGGTAAAACACCCAATGTTTCCTATTTTGGAGTATTTGGTTGCAAGTGTTACATCTTGAATACTAAGGACAACCTTGAGAAATTTGCATCCAAAATGGATGTAGGAGTCTTTTTAGGCTATTCCACCTCAAGAAAAGCTTATAATGTCTTTAACAAAAGAACTATAGTGGTTGAAGAATCCATGCATGTTACCTTTGATGAAACTAGTAAACTTGATCTAGTGAAAGGTAGTTCTTATGACGATCTTGTGGGAACCATTGTAAAGCTCAAAATTGGAGATGATGAGGCTCAAAAATCTAAGGAGCTTGACAAAAATGATTCATCACTTGAAGATCATGCTAATGGACAAAGAAATGATGATCAAGGTCATGTGGATGACCAACAAGAGCATGGAGATCTTCCACCTACATGGATCTTCTCCAAAGATCACCCAAAGGACATCATCATTGGTGAGACCTCTAAGGGTGTAAGTACTCGAAATCAACTTAAACTCTTAGACTCTAATCTTGCATTCCTTTATCAAATTGAGCCTAAGAATGTTGATGAGGCCCTGGATGAGGAGAGTTGGGTCCTTGCTATGCAAAAAGAGCTCAATAAATTAGAGAGGAATAAGGTTTAGGACTTAGTTCCTAAACCTAAGGTTCATCCAATTATTGGGACTAAATGGGTATTTAGTAATAAATTGGATGAGCAAGATGAAGTCACTAGGAACAAAGCCCGATTGGTTGCCAAAGGGTATAATTAAAAGGAAAGCATTGACTATGATGAGACCTTTGCCCCCGTTGTATGATTAGAAGCCATTAGACTTTTACTTGCTTTTGCATCATTCATGGATTTTAAACTTTTTCAAATGAATGTCAAAAGTCCTTTTCTAAATGCTTTCATTTAAACGGAAGTGTATGTTGATCAACCTCCCTGTTTTGAAAACTTTGAATTTCTAAAACATGTTTTTAAATGAAAGGAAACTTTCACATACAGTTTTTTTTACGGCGGGGTCAGTCTCCCCCTACTGACTTGGCCATACTAAGGCCTTGTATGGTTTGAAACAAGCTCTTAGAGCTTGGTATGAAAGGTGAAGTAGCTTTCTTTGTGAAAATGATTTTACAAAAGGGAAGGTTGACAGTACTCTTTTCATAAAAGGCATAAGCATAATATGTTGATTGTTCAAAGTTATGTGGATGATATAATATTTGGTGCTACTAATGAGAGGTTATACAAGGAATTTGCTAAGTACATGACTAGGGAATTTGAGATGAGCGTGATGAGTGAGCTCAAATTCTTCTTGAGATTACAAATTAAGCAAGGAAAGGATGACATCTTTATCAACCAAGCTAAGTACACAAAGAATTTGATCAAGAGTTTTGGGATGGATGGATGCAAATTAAGTAAAACATGCTTTTCAAGTTTGAAAATTGTTTTGAAAACATTTAGATGACCAAACAAGAGCTATTATCACTATATTCATGCCTTTTGAGCATGAATAATCATCATTGGGACCTTCAAGTCGCTTGCACATTTATGCATCCAAAAATTAGGCGTTGACAGTTTTCCTCCGCTTTGTCAGAGGTTTGTAGTATTTGCCAACAATATGGAAAATGACGATAAAGCACTAAACACATAGTTTTAAGAAAAGAAATATGTACCTGGGCTCTAGCATGTGAAATTTTACCTTGGCCCTCGGCTGCCTTGGTTCAACTCCACACAGAATATTTGTCTGGCTCAGACACTAAGGCTTTGCACTAAATGAAGTTTGCCTCAGACCTTAGATACCTTGGTTCAACTCTATGGGGACTGCACTAGGGAATTTAGTTAGATAGCCATCACCGAAAGTCTGAACTGATAGCCGTCACCGGAAGATAGCTGTCGCTGAAGGCTAGATTGGATAGCCATCGCCGAAGGGTGGATTGGATAGCCGTCACCAAAAGATAGTTATTGCTGAAGTCTGGATTGGATAGCCGTCATCGGAAGATAGTCGTCGTCAAAGTTTAGATTGGATAGCCGTTGTCGAAGTCTAGATTGGATAGTCATCACTGGAAGATAGCCGTCGCTAAAGTCTGGATTGGATTGCCATCACCAGAAGATAGCCATTGCTAAAGTCTGGATTGGATAGCCATCACCGAAGTCTGGATTGGATAGCAGTCATTGGGAGATAGCCTTTTAAATCCACTAAGAGTTAGTGTTTACTCTACTGGGGAATTTTGGAATCAACTTAACTGGGGAATATTTTCTTTCAGCTCAACTGGGGAAATCTTGATTATGACTCACACTAGGGAGAGAGAATTTCAACTTAGCTTCTTTTTTGAAGTCAACTCGTCAAGGGAATGTTTCTTCTAATTTTCTGGCTTGGATACTAGGATTTTATTCCAAATGCTTTCAGAGTTTAGAACAAAGTTTGATCTCACTTGTTTTAAATACTTTAAGAGTTTAAAATAGGGTTTGATCATGTTTATTTCAAATGCTTTAAGAGTTTGAAACAAAGTTTGGGTCTGGATAGTGTTTGAAATTTGTTGGATTTTTTAGGATTTTTCAGGATTTTTCTGTAATTTTTAAAGGTTTATGCTTCAATTTTGTAGTTTTCCTCTATCCATTTTTGGAATTCTGACTGTTGTTGTTTGTAATTTTTGACACTTTTCTGAAATTTGCCCCCAATTGGACTTTATTGTACTTGTACTTGGACTTGCTTGCCCCTGAGTGTGATTTCTAATGTTTTCATTATTGATGATACTAACTCCAATTCTGGTTTATGCTCTTTCAGAGTGGCTTTGGTATTTCACTTGGTAGAAGTATGCATGTCTTGCATGGATGCATGGAACATATTTATGCCTAAGCTAATGCATGTTGTGTATTTCCATGTAACACATATGAAAGCTAATGCAATTTGCATGTTGTATGCACAAATTCTTATGCTAACACTATGTCCTATAGGTGCATGATATGTTATGATCTATGCTACATGAAATGTATCAAGTTATTGGCATTGACGCTGCTTGTTGACTCATATCCTCATCAAAAGGGAGTGTTCGTGCTTGGGCTCTTCAAAATAAATCTCTAGAGGTGAGCTCATGTATGTTTTAACTTGTTGATGATGTGGGGATTGGTATGGAACAAGACCTAGAACTAGAAATGAGAGGTAAGCTCCAATGCCACAAGAGTTAGGCCTGATTGATGTCGAGAGCAATCATTGGTTTGAGAGAAGATGATTGAACTTGTTGATTTCGTCCATGGAAGAAATGTTATCTTTATGAACTGCTTCTATTGCTTTATTGAATTTCACGGGCCAATGATTTGCCCCTGAGTATTTGTTGAAGAGTCGGCTAGTGGGGCAAATGCATCGAAAAAGTGGCTTAGTGAATGCACCCTTGTTGGTCTCATATCCGCCTCACTTTATTTTCTTGTTTTCTTTTCTAACTTGAATGCCATGACATTAATCATATGATAAGAAAATTTGACGAAGATTCAAAGTCAATTTTTATTCTTTTAATAATGGTACAAAAATGTACTTTACTAGTTCCACAAGACATTACTGTTATCGTAAATCATTCCTTTAGGGTTTTCTAAAGCAAAATTCATTTTTCAAAGAAATTTAACCAAAGGTGATGTTAAGGAAAAAGCTTTCCAAAACTGAATTAAAGTGAAAATCATTTTTCTTGCACATTCCAGTAAAAACACAATCAACTCAACACTCTTACAGTTCTCATAAAAACTTTCTAGTATTTTGGGGGTGGTGTTTACACTCAAGTCAAAGCATAGGAAACTTCAACAATAAGCTTGCCTCATAATCATAAATCCTCCGGTTGAATGTATTAGGAATACAAATTAGAGGGTCTTTTATTTGGTTGTAATAGGGCTTAGGTATAGTAGGATTTCAGAGGAAGAAAAGGGTAAGTGCTCTATGACTCCCAAAATATAAAACTTGTTAAGGAATGCATTCCAACTTAGTTTATTTATCAAGAGTTTTCCGAAAAGAGGAACTACATCAAGGATGCTCATTGCTCTCATTTTGTCTTTCTTTTTCAATATTTATCTTTTCCTTTTTCTTCTTAGCATTTTTTCTTTTCAATCAACATTTTTCTTCATTTTCTCCCTTGTTTTTATAGTAAGCAACTTATGCATCTCACAATTTCATTCGTGACCTTTTTGACAAAAGCTTTTCCAAGGAATACTCAAGGACTAACCACTTACTTCATAAGTTATTTCATAATGATGGAGTTACAAAACTTAGTGCACAAAAGGGTTAAAAAATGATAGGAAAATTTCAAGAAAAGGCTAATTGGGCTAATTTGGTAAATTCAAAGAAAACGGAATTAATGGCTCGACTTTGGCTTTCTAAAGGTAAACAGGGCGGAATTTAAGGCTAAAAGTTTATCCTGAAGTGCCCTCTTCATTTTCATATTTCCAATAATCTTATGGATTTCAAATGTATACCAAGGCAATTTCTAATGAATGTTTCCTATCCAAGACACTTTCAACAAGAAAATAGGAGCACGAAGTGATGAGTGCTAAAAAAAAGCTCAAGTACTCATAGGTTTTGGAACTATATTGAGAATCCAGTATTCATATGAAAAAAACAAAATCAAAATAAATGCATTTATAATAGGGAATTGAAAGCTCAATTATTAACACTTACTTTAAATAAAATTTTGATTTCAAGTTTGGAAACCATCATTTTATTTTATCAGCAGTAATATCAAGTGGAGCAAGTATTTCCTATGTTTAGTGTACAAATGCTAAATGAAGAATTATGAAATGGATTGAAGTCAAATAAGCTCATGATATATTAATGAAATGCATTTATTCTATTGAGAAAAACATCGACAAAACAAAGTGAAACATATGTCCTATCATTGACCTACAGGGTCATTATTATGCTAAGTAATACATGACAACTCCCACAAGTGTACAAAATAATTGTAGTATATACTCGGAGTACGAGGTCGAATCCACAGGGACAATCGTGGAAATCTTTCGATTATAGGCACAATTGATAATAAAGTAAAATGAAAACCCTTGAGTTGATTTTGAAATCGTTTTAAAAACTAAATCAGACTAGAAAGTGAAAACAAGTAAATAATGCAAGAAAAAGACAATTAAGATTAAGAAACAATCAATAAAACAAGTACGAGAGTTCAGGATTTCATCTAGAGGGAACAATTCAAGCAAGATTTTTTGAAAGTAATTTAATCCTCCGTCGAGGTAGAAAAACGTATTTGAATCAATCAGTTATGCTAATTCATCAATGCACATTGATTAAACACTCAAATCTATTAATCACATCTTTAAATCAAGTCTAGGTTGATTACCGTGTCCGTATTAACGTCTAAACAAGTTCAATTTCCAATTTTGGGTTACAGCAATCCATCGATTCAATCATAAACCCTAACAAACATAAATCTAAGTGGCCAATCAAGAAATATGTTGATAAAGCACTTGAAAATTGAATTGAATGAAGAAACAATGAAAAACTATATTAAAATAGAGATTCAAACATTGTTAATCGAATTACTCCCCTACTAGATTACATCCATCACTCTTGTAGGGGATTTAGTTCATAATCATTGTAAAAACCCAATAACAATCCATAACAATCAATAACAAAACTAAATTAAACATAATAGATACAAAGGAAGAAGAACTTAGTCTTGGGAAGAATAAACAAAACTTGAATCTTCACAAATCTCTTGCAAATCCACCTTTGATCTTGAGAAAAGTAATGTTTCTAAGAGTTTTCTCTCCTAAATAACTTAAAAAAAATACGGTGTAGCCCCATAAATAAGTCTAGTAGGGTTATATATATAGTGCATCTCAAAAATACCCAAAAACCCTAAAAAATACAAGAATTTCCGTGTTTCTGCTGAGTTGGCCGGTTGGGGCATCGCAGATAGCCAGATGCCAGCCAGCCTTAGGATCTGGGGAATTTTCTGGGTGCTGCTGGCCAGCTATCGGCCAGGTGCCAGCCAACCCCAGAAAACTTGTCCGTTTCTTTTGAATTTTCACCAGAATTGGTCAGGTGCTGGCGAGATACTGGCCATTTGCTGGCCAGGTGCTGGCTAGGTGCCGGCCATGCAAAATTTCTAACTTTTTATGACCGTTTTGACTATTAATTCGCTACAATTTGACTCTATATGATCCTAACACTGAAAAATAACAAAATATGAACAAATAAGTGTGAAATCAACTCAATTAGCGAAGAAATTGGACTTAAAAGCAACACATAAGTAAGAATAATAGCCGGTTATTAGTAGATGACAATCCTAAAACACTTGATGAACGTATGCATGCTAGAGCTTGGTATGATGATGTCCATTCACTTATCTAAGCCATTGTTTGAATCTTGCTCTTCTAGTCCTTCAAAAGCATTTGACAGGGGCTCATGCTTCATGGCTTCAATTTCTTCAACTTAGAGCCCATCATTGCATAGCTCAACAAAGCTTCTCAGGTTCATCATTTGTAAGCTTTCCACCCAAGTTGGAAGGACATTACGGACCACCATTCGGACTTGATTATTTTCAAATGGCTTGTTCTTCATGAGGGCAGCTTTGTTTCTCCATTTGGTGAGGAATTCTAAAAATGATTCTCCAACTTTTTGTTTAGTCATCTCTAAATCTTGCAAAGAGATTTCTAGGGTAGCATTATGAGAGAATTGCTCCCTAAAAGCCTCATTGAGAGTCGTCCAATTAGCTTGAGTGGTTGTCGATTGAGCCTGGTACTAATCCAAAACTATTCCATCCAAAGAGAGTGAGAACAACCCAAGCTTTTGCTTGGGATTCAGAAGAGTAGCTGACATGGTTGTGATGTATTACTTAAGGTGCATCCTTGGATCTCTAGCCCCATTAAACCTAGACACATCAGGCATCTTGAATTTGAGAGGGAGGCCAGCTATTTTCTATAGACCGAGGTTGTCAAAATTAAAGTCTTTGACTCTTACCAGCTCTTGAAGCTTCTCCATTTTCTTGGTTAAAGCATTGATAGCCTCATGCTCTGGCTTCTTTTCAAGGTGATCTTCTTCCTTACCAGTGCTATCTCGGTCATATTCCTATGGTCTTGCCTATCTTTCCAGGCTTTCTTAATTCCAGTCTTGATAATGTCTTGCAAGGTCTTCAACAGGTCATCACTAATTCCAACCATGGTGTCGGGGAAGTTAGGAGCTTCAGGAGTATGTTGTGGTGAGCTTCGAATGGGATGTCCACATTATCTTGTCCAAGGTGTCCTAGGAGGATCTATGTTGCTGCAAAATAAGGGGTTAGCATGCTATGTCATGTATGCAAAGGATGCATGTATGCACGATTGCATAAGACAAGGGAACACAAGTAGCAAACGTTAGTCAAGCACATGTACTACCATGTGGTAGGCCTTCCATCCTTATTACTCCCACACACGTGTTCATTTGGCAAGTCAACATTCCTAGGAATTGGTTTGGGATGTCGCATCAACAGGGGATGCTATTGTCGATGTGGTTATGCGTAATAGCATAGAAACTCTCAACATCCAAACCAAACAGTAAGTTGTCATTATGACCTTATCCCATGTCTTTGATTTAACGAATCTCCTTAACATTGCCTATGTTCCAGGGCCGTTTTAGCATTAGTCAAGTACAATTAGACTAACACACTAACATTCCTTTCTCAAAGGTAGTAATCAAGGTTACTCTTCTCAAATCCTAAGTGTTTCCCACGTTCTAGGGTCATCTTAGCATCAGTCAGGAACAATTAGACCAATACTTCGACATCCCCATTAGACAAGTAGCAAGTAGGGTTCGATTTAAATAAAAATAACACTAGCCTCGAACATTATAACGGCTTCATGGCATTATATAAGCAAACAACATTTGGTAAATCCTAATGGAAATAGCTAGGGTCATTACATGGCTTCAATCGATTCAACCAAAAGAGGTTCCCAAAGTGGGTGAACTCTCATTAACTATCTCCCCTATTGATTGGCCAAGAGATGGTAGGATATTCAGTCCATGATGAGTGGTAGTCACTGATTTCACCCACTATTAAGTGCGCATTGTAAATCATAGGTAGCTTGACCAATGGTACCTGTGAGGTAGGGTGTTTTAATGTAGGAATGTAATGCAAGGAAATTAGAGTATAATATAATGATAATGAGTGGTTATAATCACATGAATCATTAGTCTGCCATCCCTAGTAAAGTCAACAAACTTTGGACAAAGAAATTTCTTAGTGGTCCAAGTCTGACTAGCGACTGTGGTACGACGCGTTTAGCAGAAGGAGCTAATGTGGGAGTCGCCACCCGAACCGGTTGTTAACACTTAATTTTGGATGTAGGAATGAGGAAGCGGCTCGGAGGCCTAATGATGATCATTCATGTTCTAAATAGCATGAATTGAGTTGAAAATTGCTTTTTAGAGATTGCACAGCCACAATCGAATTGTTTTCTAAGCTTACAAAGCATATTTTACCCAAAAATTCTATTTTAAGCATAAACAGTGCATCTTTAGACGATCTTCATCATAACTTTCTCTACAAGGATTGGAATGACTTGAAATTTTTATGGTTGATAGTTGAGGCCATTCTGCACATTTTCTCTTTTATACATTTTTGCAAAATCTGACATTTGGAGGCCCAAAAGGGCCCAATGCCACGCTTCAAAGTGCAATTGGGCCCAACGCCACTCTTCCAAGTGGAGTTGGACCCAACGAGACTCCTATGGCTGGCGTTGGGCTCAATGTGACAAAGGAGACTGGCGTTGAGGGCCCAATGCCAGTAGCATGATTTCAGCTGTAAAAAGCCTAGTTTCAAGCAGTTTCGACCCAGGACGATCTGTATGAACTATGCAAGTGTCCCAAGGCCCTGTAAGACCATTTTTGACCAAAATATCCTTTACTTTAAGTCTAAGTCATTGATTTTCATTAGGAAAGTCATGGTAGTAACCCAATTTTAAGTTTTAAGCTAATATGCATATAAATATTCATCTAAAACTAGGTTTTTGAGCAGTACAGTAGCTTACTCGAATTAAGGGTTTAGTTTCTCATACTAACACTCTGAATTCATTAATAGCTAGACAAGATTTCACCCCTTTTCAATGGTTTAACACCAAAAACTCCTTGAAGCTTGGCATTGCATCAAAAGGTGTTTTGAAGCATCCAATCCATTGAAGCAACGTTCCAGCAATCGTTAATCACTAAAAAGCAATTAGGAAGTCACTCAAATCGAATCTGAGTTCTAGCGCTTCTGAATCAATTCCTTGAACGGTAAGCTTTTTCCATTATTTGTCATTGTTTTTGCATGTTTTTCAAGATTTGCATGCCATTAATGTTTTGTTTTATTGCTATAATTTTTTATTTTAAATGTTGTTTATGCATGTTTAGTTTGTCTAAATGCCACTAAATGCCATTTACATGCATTATAAACAATGAAATCTGCTTCTTTTGCATGTTTTTATGTGTTTTATTTCAGATCCTAATTATTTGATGTCATTAACATGTTTTTCATGTATAAAAATTATTTCTTTCCATGTTTTCACACATAAAAATTGATCCTTTTGTGTTTTAAAGAATAAAAATTGTGTGTTTTCATGTTTTAATGCTCAAAGGTTATGTCTTTTCATATTTTAATGAGTAAAGTTGCTTTTTTTGCATGTTTTAATGCATAAAGTCTGTTTCTTTGCATATTAACATGTGAAATTGTATTATTTTGCTTGTTTTAAGTATAAAGTTTGTGTCTTTTGCATGTTTTGCATGTAAATCTTGTATCTTTTGTGTTTTAAATCATGCCATGATTAGATCTAGGCTGCTTTGCCATGATTCATGCATTATAACATGTTTTGGTAAATATTTTATGCATAATAGTCTCTGTGTGTGTGTTTTTCGGGCTTGGTAATTCCAAAAATTTTATTTTCCATCGATTTTTGAATTTTGTTTGTATTTTGGCAACCAATGCCCCTAGCAGGAATGGCGTTAGGCACCAACGCCTGTTGGTAAGCAGCGTTGGGCCCAAACGCCACTCCCACAAGTGGCGTTGCGTTGGGATCAGTAGTGTATGGACCTGCCTTCGCTTGTACAATAGTTTTCACATGGAATGCAGCAACAAGGTAAGTTTTTGCAACTTCTTTGGTAATTGTTTAGATCTATTATTGCATGAAATTGATTATTAATGCTTATTTGGTAATCATTTTAGGTCTAAAATGGTAGAAACCCTAGGTTATGTTGCTATGTTGTTATGTTATGTGTTGTTATCACTAATGCATGTTAATTAACTCTAATTAATGGTTGGTAATTGTTAAAATTAATCCTTGTTTGTTATTAGAAACTCACCATTGTATATATGTATGTAAAAGGTAGGTGATAATATGTTGTATGCTTTTATTGCTTTGTTAGAAGAAATGAAGGTTGGTATAATACTAGGAGTACTGGGTAAAGAATCACGCTTTGGAATTTATAAGTCTGATCCTTGAATCTCTGGGGTCAATGCACCTTGCGTACTCTTAAGAGGAATCAAGGTGTACACCTTGTAAGACATTCCCGATGTCGGTTCGGGTAGCGACTACCACTTCAGCCCAACAACTGAACACACAGTGCCATAGTTGCTAGTCATAGCTCAGGCTCTGAGGCAACCCTTCCTTGTCTGCAGTTTAGCGACTCCACTAGGGACCTTTGGCAGACAGATTGATGATTCAAGTGATTAACAATACTCTTTTTATTATTGTAAACTCTAGTTTATTTGCATTCATGGTTGCATTGAAACACTCTACGTCTTCGGTACCATTGGTTGAGTCACCTATGATTTGCAAGAGTTCTTCATAGGAGGCAAAACCAGTGACTACCACTCATAGTTGATGAATTGTCCTACTATTGCTTACCATCTTAGTTATGGTTAATGGGTGATAGTTAATGGGAAATTTGAAGCTGAATGTCCTGCCATCGCTTGAACCTTTTTTGAAAGAGGGAGATGGTTAATGGGAATTCACCTTCTATGGGTACCTTCTTTAGTTTGAATTTGACCGAAGCCATGTATTGACCGTAGCAACTTCCCTTGGGACTTTCCAAATGATTGTTTTGTTATGTGATGCCATGAAGCCGTTGTTTTGACCTGGTCTAGTGCTATTATCCTTGAATCAAACCACTAATTACTACCTATGGGGGTGTCGAGTGTTAGTCTAATTGTACCTGACTATTGCAACCCTGCAGCATAGGATCAGTTAGGATTTAAGAAGAGTTACCTTGATTATTACTTGTGTGGAAGGGATGTTGGTACGTTGGTCTAATTGTACCTAACCGATGATAAAACAACCTTGGAGCATAGGAAACATCAAAGACTCGTCAAGAGCAAAGACATGGGATAGGGACATGACAATGACTTATTATCTGGTTGTGTGTTGAGAGTTTTTTTTTGGTGTGTGAACGTGCATACTACATCGCCAATAGCATCCCCCGTTGATGCGATGGCCCAAGCCAATTCCTAGGAATGCTGACTAGCCAAATAAACATGTGTGTGGCAGAAATAAGGTTGGAAGGTCTACCGCTTGGTAGTATGTGTTTTTGACTAAAGTTTGCTACTTGTGTCCCTTTGTAATGCTTGCATTCATGCATCTTTGCATACACATGTCATAGCATGCTAACGCATTGTTTTGCAGAAATATAGATCCTCCTAATACCTCTTGGGTAAGACAAGCCAGACGTCTTGTTCGAAACATGCCACAACACACTCCTGAAGCTCTAACTTCCCCAAGTACTATGGCTGGATTCACTGATGATGTTTTGAAAAACTTGTAAGATATGATGGACAATGCCATTAAGAAGATGTTTAATGAAAGGGATGATCGTAGGGAAGAGGAACGAGAATCTAGTAGTGATGATGAAGGTGAGAAGCACCCTAATCATGAAGCCCTTGAAGCTCTTACTAAGAAGATGGAGAAGCTCTAGGAAATGGTAAAAGGAAAGAACTAGAACTTTAACTTTGATAACTTAGGCCTCTATGGCATAACTGGACTACCTTCTAAGTTCAAAATGCCTGATGTGCCTAAGTTCAATGGGTCTGGTGATCCCAAGCTGCATTTGAAGCAATATATTACCATCATGTCGGCCACCACTATTAACGCCGAGCAGAAACTGGGTTTGTTCCCTTTGACTTTGGAAGGTGTAGCTTCTGATTGGTATCATGCCTTGCCTACTGGTACTAAGTCTAACTGGAAGACTCTTAATGAAGCTTTTAGGGGTCTGTTCTCCAACAACGCTACCCTAGAAGTTTCCTTGAGAGACTTGGAGATGACTAAGTAGAAAGATGGAGAGACTTTTTCTAAGTTCCTGATCAAGTGGAGAAATAAGGCTGCTTTGATGCCCAACAAGCCTTCAGAGAACGACCAAGTCAGAATCATTGCTAGGAATGTGCATTCTACATGGGTTAAGAAGCTTCAGTTGATGAATCCAAGGAATTTTTTAGAGCTCTATGATGGCGGGTTCTAGGTTGAAGAAATTGAATCTGAGAAGAATAAAACCACTAAGGCTAGCTCATGCCATGCTCATACAGAATCTACAAGGGTTATAGAAGTCAATGCAGTTAAAACCATCCACAGATTCTCCAACTTTAACAAACCCTTGTCCAAAGTATTAGAATGACTCAAAATAAAAGGCTTGGTGAAACCCGAACTAGCCAAAAATCCACCAAATATTAGCTCACCACTAAACAACCCAAATACTTTTTACCATTTTCACAAGGTATAAGGTCATTCCATTGACATTTTCATTAAGCTCCAACACTCCATTGAAGACCTCATAGATGAAGGGAAAGTCATGGACCCTGATTCTAAAAAACCGAGCACCAAAAATAACCCACTACCTACCTATAAAAATGTTCCTCCACCAAAACAGAGTTTGCTACATTTATTCAGGTGTGATTGAAGATGAGGTATGGGCCTCTTTCACTGATGATGATGAAGCGTGGGGTTCTATTGACAATGACTCAGCTGAAGTAGAGGAAGCTCTCATAAAGGCATGGGATTCTTTCAAAGATGTGCATGATGAGCTCGAGAGAAAGAAAAAGTAAGTAGAATATCTCTTGGGCCATCCATCAGGCAAATTTGACTTTAAAGTCTTATATCCAAAGCATCCACCACCTCTTGCTCTTCTTGGAGATATTGAACCAAGCTGGGAACCAGAGTTTGACATCTATGATAAAAACAAGCCGTGGCCTAAGAAATCGGGTAAGGATTTGAAAGATTGGGAGAGAGCTGATGCCTGGAAAAAGTTCTTAGATAGAAAAGACGTGCCAACAGATATTGAGCAAGACATTCGAGTCTTGTAGGGATTAAATCAATTCTTATGTGATTCAAGTTAGAAAAGATGGGAAAATCAGGGATTGCTTCAAATTTGATGCTTGGTACAGATCCGATGAAGATGAACTTGGGATCGACAATGTGATGCAAATTGTCGATTCAGAGCCCGCTTTAATCACTATAAGTGGGAGAGATTTCTAAAGGAAAGATTTGGGAAAGCAAAAGGAAGCTAGCAAAGAGCCTGAGTGAGAAGTAATAGAGGAAGCTGCCTAAACTGACATTGTAACTGAGCAACTTAAAAAGACCAAGACTAATGCAAGCATATGGGACTTGCTTGTCTCCTCAGAGTCTCATAGGCAGACATCCGTTAAGGCCTTAACTTAGATACCAGTTCTTGAAACCACCACCCCAGATGAGGTGATAAGACTTATGACTGAAAGAAAGAAGGGGGAGTGTAAACACTTGATTTTTGGATGCAGGTCATGGAAGTGGCTCGGGGTGCCCGATAATGAATACGGTCTATTTTAGACCACTCTCAGTACCTAATTTCTTGATTTGAAGGCAGTAGAATTAAAAAAAATGATATTTCAAGTTTTCATTTTAAATAATATTTTTATTTTTATTTTAAATAATATTTTTTTTGTAATTTAAATAATATTTTTATTTTTTTAAAATAATATTTTTATTTTTATTTTAAATAATATTTTTATTTTTTTATTTTTATTCTTATCTTTTTGTTTAAAATAATAATAAAAATAATAATAAATAATAATAACAAAAGAGAATTAGGTATGACAATTAGGTGTAGGAAGATTAGGTTTATGAAAATTAGGTATAAAAATTAGGTGTAGGAAAATTAGGTTTAAGAAAATTAGGTGTGAGAAAATTAGGCTTAAAAAATTAGGTGAAAAATAAAAGATATAAATAAGAGAAGGAGGAAGAGGAGAAGGAGGTTTTTTTCTTGGGGGGATTTTTTGGAGAGAGGATTTTTTCTTTGGGAGGATTTTTTCTTGGAGGATTTTTTTTGGGGTGAGAGGATTCTTTTTTCTTTGAGGAGAATATTCTTTTTCTTTGAGAGGTTTTTTTTGGTGGAAGAGTATTCTTTTTTCTTTGAGGGGAGAGTATTCTTTTTTTCTTTGGGGGGAGAGGATTCTTTTTTCTTTGAGGGGGTTTTTCTTGGGAAGGATTTTTCTTTGAAGGGATTTTTCTTGGAGGAGGGAAAATAAAAAAAATAAATACATGAGAAAACTAAGTGTTCTTTAATTTTTCTAAGTTTTTTTTTTCATCTTCAATTCTCTGCTATAATTCAATCTTGAAGGGTATAATACCATAATCTCTGAGGGCACACCATGCATCCATGACCCAATAACACGAATCTCAACTTCCTTCTTTTTAATTTATTTTATTTACATTCTATATTTATTTGATTTTCATTTTATTAATTACGTGTGTTTTATCTTCATGATTTAGTCATTATTATATATTTATAACATGATTTAGATAGTTAAAGTGCATGGGTAAAGTTATTTTGTGTTATTATTTATTTATGTAACTTAGTTTAATTTTATTTCTTTTATTTTCATTTATTCTTTACTTTTTTACTTTTCTTATGTTCATAATGCTTTAATCTTGTGTCTAGATCACTCATATTAATTTTCTTGTTGATTGGGTATTTTATTTACGCATTAGGCAGTTTAGAATAATTTATTTACATGAATTAATTTAGTTTATGTCTTTATTTCCCTATATAATTTAGTTTATAACTTTTAGCATTTTAATTATAGTCTTCATAATTTTTATGTGTTTTAATGCAGTATTTACTTAATTTTAGCATATTACATATATTATAATGTATATGTTATTATGAAGTATTTTATTTAATTTAGTGTAATATTATATATATTATAATGTTTAGGAGGATTCCCATAGTTTAATAAATTCATTTTCTATTTTGCATTAAATTCAAATCCTTGGGCCTAGAAGGTCTGGTCGAATGTTCATAGGTCCGGCTGAACGTTCACGATGCAGAGGAGGAAATAAAGGCTTTGGAACAATAAATCAATCGGAGCTTCAAGGTCGATCGATTTATCCTCTCCCGGGTAGGTCGGTCGATCGGTAAGATTTCTTTTTTTTTTTAATGTAAATCACCTAGATCTTTTTTTTAAATAATTAATCGGACATTTAATTAATAAAACCCTGTAATAAGTACAATAAAATGGTAGAAACTCGTTTCACCTTTCATTTCTTTATGGGTGTATGTATATTACTGTCATTCCAATATTTCGGGTAAAATATAAATATACTAATGTGCAAATATTAACCCCAAAATAAAAATAAAAATAAGTTAGAAATGAACTATGGATGTTTCACATGTAAATAAATAAGGAAATAATCCACTTGGTAATTTTACCATTAAAACGAGTAGAAACTCACCAAAATCCAGCCAATCACACTTACTCAATCAAGGTTAAATATAGTGGACTTAATGTAGAATTAAAATTTTGATTAGAAACGATATTAGGTGCGCCCATTCATTGCATCCTACTTTCTGGGTGATTTATCGTTTTATATTGTTTGTCTCTGGTAGGAAATAATGACCTGATTACTTAATTAAATGGGAAATTGCCCCAAGTATGGATGACTCATTCGGAACCCAAAAATCATCTGGTATGATGACGAATGGGATTTTCGCAAAAAGGAATCGACCTGTTTGTTAATCACTAGGTGATCCCGAAGCAATTCGGGTGGCGACTCCACATTTTTCATAAATTCTAAAAATCCATTTAGTGGGTATGTCACCACTACTATTGGACACCAACCGACGGGCAGCAGTAATACGCGTCCCGGGTTCTCTGTCCACAGTGGCGACTCCACTGGGGAAGTTTTTCCAAATAAAAGTGAATGAAGATTCCGAGCAATTTTTCATCTTTTTAATTAATATGGTCATTATTTCCTTTTGCATTGCACGTAGTTTTGCATTTTTAGGAGTCCCTATTAAACCCCGGTACCATCTATAATGCTACCCAATGATTTCACTCTTTTGTTAGGTTGTATTATCGGTGGACCACTCATAGTGATTGAGTATCCTACCCGACTTACCATCCTGGCGATGGTTAATGAGTCGCGGTTAATGGGAAACTCATACTGGTTCTCCTACCATGTTAGTTATGGTTAGTGGGAGTCCGACTCTGTGGGAGCCTTCTTAGCCAAACCAAAGAGTCAAAACATAGCATGTAATGACCAATAAAAGTTTCCACTAGGTTGTACCCGCTAATTCTATCTGTTGTGATGTTGCCATAAGTATTTATGATAATCAAGCCTAAAAGCCTGTGCTGAAACTCTACCAGCCTAAAAGTGAGAGTGGGGGCAAAAAGACAACAGACTGGATTATCATTGATGCTATTATCTGTTAGGATAGTTAGAGAGAGAATTTATATATGACGGTACTATCATCCCCTGTTGATGAAATAAAGTGCCCCAGCCTACCAAGGAAATGGACTCTTGACCAACGGAATACGTGTGCTGGAGAAATAAGGTTGGAAGGTCTTAGAATTGGCAGTATTTGTTACTTGTACAGCTAACGATTTTCTTGTTTACTTTGTCATGCATTCATGCACACATGCATACATACATACATGCACTCACATTTCATGCATCACTATAACCCTTCTATTTTGTAGGCAATTACAAGATGGCCAATAACATCTGCATTCAACAGATCCGTGAAATTGTGAGAGATGAGGTACGAACCATGTTACAAGAATTCATGGGAATGCAATTTCAGAACCATCAGGTAAATCACTTTAGGAAGTGTGAAGAGGCTGACAAAAGCACATCTCTGAAGTGTGAGGTCCAGAACTTGGTTGACAAATGTATGTCCTTAGAGCGTGAGATTCAAAATTTGGTTAATGAGAAGAAAAAACTTGAACTAGAAAATGTACATTTTCGATTGGGAAATAGGAGTCTACTTGAGATCAAGGAAGGAACTTCCAGTCATCCTCGAATCCGAATAGAGATTCCATCCATGAGACAAAAACATCAGATTCTGACATCCCCAGCTCTAGAAAATTGCCCTAGGATAAATCTTACCAAATCAGATGAAGCATAGGCTGGCTTTGTTGACTTAATCCAGGACCCATACAGGAGTTCCCATTTCAATCGATCCCTCTCTGAAATCTTCGAAAGAGCATAAAAACAAGGCTTGATCAAACCAGAACTAGCTAGATTCCCACCTAACTCAAATTCAACTGGATACAACCCTGATGCCTATTGTAACTTTCACCAGACACCCAGACACTCCACAAACAACTGAACCAAACTTAAACACATCATCCAAGACTTAATCGATGCTGAAAAAATCTCTGCACATGGTAGTAGCCTCTTTGTTGGTCGGACATTCTCTAACTTTGATCAAGCACTTTTTAAGGTGTTTGAATGCTTGGAGAAGCAAGGGTTGCTTGAGCCTCAAACTGTTAAGAAGCCTGTTAACACAAGTTCTCACAACTATAACCAAGGGGCTTATTGCACATTTCATCAGGTAGATGGCCACTATAGAGACAATTGCACCAGGCTCAAGCATGCAATTCAAGACCTCATTGAAGAAGGAAAGATCCCAGGCCTCGAAGTGAATGCTTAAGATTTGTTGTTTGTTCTCTATCATAATAAAAGAACAATTTTTCTGGTCAATGATGCAACATTTGTTTCACTTTTATTTGGTTGATGTTTTCTCAATAGAATGAATGCATGTCACTAATAATAGTATGAGCTCTTTTGACTTCAAATCCATTCATCATTTAATATTAATACAAAAGAAAAGTAAAAAAAAAATACAAAGTATAAAAAAAATTTTCCTTCAAACTCAGATTGATTGATTTCTTCAAAGCAAGTGTTCAATTTCCCCATTTTGATTGTGTCATTTCATATGAATACCAGATTCTCAACATAGTTCCAAAACCTGTGAGCACTTAAGCCTTTATGAGCACTCATCACTTCGTGCTACCATTTCCTTATTGAGTATGTCTTACATAGGAAGTTTTCACTAGAACTTGCCTTGGTATACATTTGAAATCCACACGATTGTTGGAAATATAAAAGTGAAGAGAGATCTTAGAATAAACTCTTAGCCTTAAAAGCCTACCCTGTTTGCGTCTAGGAAGCCAAAGTTAAGCCCTTAACCCTTTTCTTCTTCTTTGAATTTGTCACACAAACCCTGATTAAGCCTTTTCCTAAATTTTTTTCATTTTCAACCCTTGTGTGCACTAAGTTTTGCAACTCCATTACTGTGAAATAACTTGTGATCATTCCTTAGAAGATTCTTAAAAAAAAAATAAAAGAAAATAAAAAGAATATTGAAAAAAAAAATAAAAAAAAAGAAGTAAAAGGTAATGGGCATCCTTGATATAATCCATATTTTCGTAATACTTTTCAAGAGTTTGAAATTTTAGGAGTTATAGTGCATTTACCATTTTCTTCCTCTAAAATGCTGCCTTACCTTAGCCCTATTAGAACCAAAATAAAGACTCTCAGATTTGTATTTCTAGTACATTCAAGTGGAGGACTTATGATTAAAGGGCAAGCATATAGTTGAACTTCCCTACGCTTTGACTTGAGTGTAAACACTGCCCCCTAAACACTAGAGAGTCTTGTAAGAACTGTAAGAGTGTTGAGATGATTGGGTTCATGTAGGAATACACAATAATTCTTGTTTTGATTTGGTAAAAAAAAATAATAAAAATAAATAAAATAATAAAAAATAAAAATAAATAAAAAAACATTTTCATTAATTAAATTTCTCTGATAATGAATTGTTGCATTCAAACTAGAAAAGAAAATATCAGACGAATAAAAGTGAATCAGAAATGAGACCAACAAGGGTGCATGCTACATTTGCCCCACTAGTCAGTTCCTGAATAGATGCTCGGGGGCAAATCTTTGATCTAAATACTCGGAGGCAAGTCTTTGATCTATACTGTTCAACATAGTACTAAATGCTTGGGGGCAAGTCTTTGGAGTATACCTTCCAATAAAGCTCCAAATACTCGAGGGCAAGTCCTTGGCTCATATAGCTCATGAAGGATGAAATCAACGTTCCAAATCCTTTTATTTTTGGAGTCTGCCTCTCATCCAGATCCTAAAGCAAAGACATGAATGAACAAACCAGCAACCTAGTTCACAGTCTCAAGCATGAATGCAACCCCCTCTACCAAGGATGATGACCAGATTATCAGTGCTTAACACAAGATTGGAAAGTAAAACCCTACTCACAACTTCATTCATTTCATGTAGAGTATATCACAACATATCATGCATCTATAGGGCATAGTGTTAATGTAAGAATTTATACATGCGCCATGCAAAATGCATCTATGAAGGACAAGCATATTCATGCATCCACACATGTAGTACTTAGGTCATCACATTCATTTCAAACATGAGCATTCATGCATAAATAGGTCTGAAGGCCACAAAGGGTTATGATACAAGAGAAGCAAAGCGCTGCGAATCCAAAATCAAAGGAAGCTATTCTGAAGGATGATGGCCTAGAATGAACTAGCAGCAGAAAATACTAGCAAGAAGCTCAATGAGCTGCTCTCCTCCTCATAATCATACTGATAAGATCCTCTAGCGTGGCACCTCAATCTCCCTTTCCCTCTACCTGTTGCACTCATGCCAAGCTTTATAAGTCACTATAGCAAAAATGGAGCAACCAAATTTCAATGTTTCAGATTCATGGATTTGTTCTGTTAAGCATTCGCAGCACTTCATTCACCAGTTCACTAGTCCTTTCCTGCTATCTTTATAATACCAGGATAGTTCCTTCCAATGTAACCACACGAGACTTCAATTCCTCAATTATAGAAAGAACATCAGATAGTTGTGATATACTAGATGTATTGGTTTGCTCTGTAGATGGTTGAGGTAATGGCAAAAGACCTTCCTAACGTCTTCCCTCTTGCTGTCAATTTTCCTAAACATTTAGACCCAAGGTTCTATAAAAGTAAGCATTAAGTTGCACCCTTTTAGGCATGGACACTGGGAATGGCTCTCGGACTACATGATCTTCTTTGGATAAATCAATCCCAAGATGCTCAAACATATGAGCCAAGACACCAGTGAAAGGTAAGGCCATCCTTTTTCTCCAAACCACAGCCATATATTGTAACATGGACTTGGGCAAATTGACTGGCTTTCCAGTCAGTAACATGGAAATGAGAAACATGTCACAAGGCTTGCAACGAACCCCATATGGATCCCTGGGATATATAATGTAATAACACATGTTCTAGATCACTCTGATGTGGAATGGAATCTGAGCTGCATGGGGAACATATGCTTCCTCCTTCGAATCATCACAGAGAAAAATCTTTGTTTGCTCTAAAGGAGAAATTGGATTCTCAGTCCAATCATGAACAGAATGAACCAGCCATCCTTGAGTTGGAATGTTTAGCACCCTGGCCAAAAAGCTTTCATCTAGGGTAAAAGCATGACCTTTTACCTGAAATGTAATGATCCCAATTTCTGGATTTCTTCTGATGTTGGCATAAAAGTGCTTCACCAGATTAGGATATATGGGACAAGTATCAGTTAAAAGATGCATCCATCTTTGAAACTTGAAGAACTCTAATAATCCACATTCTTCATATGGAGACACATCATCTATATATCCAGGAATGAGAAGTGATTTTTTATCAAGAGTTTGCATCCTATAAGAGAAGGTCTCTGATAAGAAGTTAGGATCATTTTAGGGTATATCTAAATGATTTCCTAATTATGAAGACTGTGTGATCATCTTTCTTTTATTCATTGGGCGCAAATAAGGAAACAGAAGATGCCTTTGGGAAAGAGATAACAATGGCTGAATTGTGTATCAGAGAATGCAATAATCTGTGTATGGGAAACTAACACCCTTTTCTCTTGATTTGTACAGGGCAATTTTCAATGGTGGACTGTGGCATCGATAGAGCCAGCTAAGGAGAGCCCTTAGTTAATAGCCTATGCTAATATAGGGATCATGATGATGCTCACAACTTGAGGTTTGAAAAATGCAGCCTGAGGGCAATTTTCGGTGATGGACTGTGGCATCGGCAAAGCCAGCTAAGGAGAGCCCTTAGTCAACAGCCTATGCTAAGATAGGGATGATGATGATGCTCACAACTCGTGGTTTGAAAAATGAAGCCTGAGCGCAATTTTTGGTGGCAGACTATGGCATCGGCAGAGCCAGCTAAGGAGAGCCCTTAGTCAATAGCCTATGCTAAGTTAGGGATCATAATGATACTCATAACTCGAGGTTTGAAAAAGCAGCCTGAGGTAAGTGATAAGATTTGTTGCTATTCATCTACATATAGAGCATTTCTTTTATCTGTATGTTAGGTTTCCTTGAGATAATTCACATGTACATTGTCAATAGACTTGTCAGATTGTTTGAAAATGTGTTAATGTGTTTCTGCTAGCTTGTAAATCTTTATATACATGTTTGCATTGAATGGTTGAGCACACACAACACACTACTCTGTTAAGCATACTTCTTTCACTTTGTTCTCTTACAAACTTCAGCATGAATCCTAACCCTTTCTCCAGCCTTCCCCTTCAAAATCAAAG
>CANYLF010323958.1:0-10022 GCA_948193215.1 Bocquillonia castaneifolia
CTAGCATCATCATCAAGGCATCACAATTGGTATTCTAACCAACCCATTTCAATTTTAATTAGTGCCATTATCAACTATCATTCATATGATAAAATCTTTATTCAAAGAGTTAAGTTCTATTCATCTTTTCCATTTCTTACATCTTTAATTAATTCTTAGCTTTTTTATACTTCTTATACCTTTTTGAATGATTCCAAAAAGGGGGAGAAGTATTTGATTTGGAGACTATATTTTATCATCATAAAAAATGGGGAGATTGTTGACCCTAAGGATCCATTAGTGATTTTGATGATGCAAAACATTATCTTAGTACTAATATGTTTGCTAAGTGCTTTATAGGTGATGGATGCATATCAAATGTATAAGAACAGTTGATGGAGATGATCAAGGGATATTGATCAAGTTTTGGAGTGCATTATGAGTGATAATGAGTAGTGCATGGTGGTGATGAAGAAGTGATGGATAGGTTTGGTGAAATGTGAGTGATAATGATGAAATTCTTAATGGTATTCAAAGTGTTATATATGAAGATTGTGTATGATGATGAAGAATGGTAATGTGATGTCCAAACCAATAAAGGGGTCAGATGATCAATTGTCATAAGACGTCGTCACGCCTTAACGACCATGAGATCACTTGTCATAAGACTTGGTCACACCTTGAAAATGGTAATAAGCTTTGATGAGTGTTTTAGCTTAGGTGGATAGGTTTAAGTGTTAACCTTATTAAAACACTTGGGATAATGGTGTTTAGTTTAGGTGGATAGGTTCAAGTGTAAACCTTATTAAAACACTTAGGTTAATGGTGTTTAGTTTTAGGTGGATAGGTTCAAGTGTAAACCTTATTAAAACACTTGGGATAATGGTGATTAGATTGGGAGGATAGGTTCAAATGTAAACCTCAATAAAATACTTGGGTTAATTGGTGAGAGTTTGAAGTAAAAAGATGAAATATGTCATGGGCTAATTAAACCTACAATTTATGCACATTGGACATGGTATATTGGAAGTTTAGGACCTAAGGAAAACTAAATGTGTAGAGTCAATTTCGGATTGGCTAAATTAAAAGAATTAACTGCACTAATTGGGCAATAAATATACAACATATTATGTATGGATTGAAAGCCCAATAAGTCTAGTGTTCAGAAAAATTTTTA
Source organism: Bocquillonia castaneifolia (assembly GCA_948193215.1). NCBI lineage: Eukaryota > Viridiplantae > Streptophyta > Magnoliopsida > Malpighiales > Euphorbiaceae > Bocquillonia > Bocquillonia castaneifolia. Next base: position 1,157 of record CANYLF010323958.1, read on the forward strand.
TTTGAATTTTTGGAGTTAAAAAATTAAAAAAATAAATTTTTGAGTGATTTATGGTCATGCTGTCAGATAAGGGACTGAACACATGGGTTGTCTTCAAACTTATGCCAAAGATTGTAGAAAAATCATTTGAACTTAAAATTGGTGGAGCATGAAGCTCTTGAAGTCTACTTTTCAATGCAAAAATTGGTGGAGCATTTTGAATTTTTTACAAGGAGATATTCTTGTTTGAATACAGACTACTCCAGCTGCAAGTCACATGCTTTAGGTGTCCATTGTTTGAATTATTGAAAAAAATCTACAAATGTCCAGAAAACGTGCCATATATTTTTGAAAAGGTATGGATGTCTAGTTTCTAACAAAAAAGGAATCATAATTTTTCAACAATCAGAGCTAGAGATATTGAATTTTGAAGGAGACATGATACATTTGTCAAGCAAACTGGCAGCCTTAAAGAATAAAGCCTCACCAATCAAGTTTGAATTTCTTGGTTGATTGAGAACGGCCATTTCTGATTTCTTGCCTATAAAAGGAGGTATTTTAGGAATCAAAATATACACAAGAGCTTAAAGAAAGAATAGCAATTAAGAGTCACAATATTCATAAGTTATTTGAGAGTTTATGTTGTAATTGTGAAAAAAAAAACCTTCATTCTTCTTCTTATATTTTTCACTTTGTTTTTGTATTGTGTGAGAGATACTAAAACACAAGGAAAGGTTTAAGTGTGTACTTTGAAAACACTTGGGTTTTGGGTTTTGAGTGTAAGCCATAAAACACTGAGTTAGGTTTGTGAGTTAGCCTTAGAAAATTCATTTGTAAAGGTTGAAGATAGCCTTAGAAGTCTTCATTGTAAAGGTAGTGAGATAGCCTTATAAATCTCACATTGTAAAGGTTGGAGATAACCTTGAAATCTCCATTGTTTTCTATTTGTGGTCAGTGGAACTCCAAAGAGTGTCTTTGGGAGAAGTGGACGTAGATCAATTTGGGACCGAACCACTATAAGTTATGTGTTTGATTCTCTCGTGCCTACTCTCTTCACATTTTCATATTGATTTGTGCTTGATTGAATTTGGTTGCTTTAGTTGCTTGTTTTATTTTTTTGTTTAATTATTAATTGTTTTGTTTTTTAATTAGTTTGATTGCTATTGCATTTAACTAATTGAATTTCTTCCGCTATTTGATTGAAAGTTTTAATTGCGCATTTAAGTTTTTTTCTATTCCGAACTAATTCACCCCCTCTTGGTTATTTCATGATTTATTAATGATAATTTAATAATAATTTAAGTTTATATAAGCTATTTTATCAAATAATATTGAAAAACTAACCGCTTATGATTTTCAGTAGAAATTTTAAGTTAAAAGTTTTAACTTATCATTTTAAGTGGTTTTTGACTTAATTGATTATGTTAAGTTGACGTTAAGTGGTATTATCAAATATGACGTAAAAGAAATAAGTGTTGAAAATTTTAATTTAAATATTAAGTCAGGTTATCAAACACCTCCTAAGATTATATAAAAAATAGAGGTTATTATTTGTTAGGAAATTCCTAATCTGAATGCAAAATATACAGTTTTGTGGATAGATAGATGGTAACAAAATTGTTCTCCTTTCCAATAGATGATCATGGAAGCTGTGATTTCTTTCTATAGTTAGTCCCCCAATGAGCCACCAAGTGTAATAAAACTAAAATTTAGTTACCAGAAAAAATTAAAAAAAAATTAAAAATTGAAATTAGGTTATCGTTTTATAATTTTAATAAAATTTAGTGACCATCTAAATAATGAACCCAATAATTATTTAAAAATATTTATCAGATGTTGGTATAGTTCAAATATCGACTATATATTAACCATTCATTGTTAATTGCATAAGTTGTTGAATAAACGTGCTCGAAATAGGGGTGTGCAAAACTGAACCGGTCAATTTCGGTTCGGTTTGGTTTTAATTTTTAAAATTTTTTTAAATTTCGGTTCAGTTTGGTTTAGGATTTTTGACAAAAAAACTGAACCGAACCAAAAATCGAACTGAATTTTAGTCTTAAAATCAAACCGAATTACCCTTTTAGTCAAAACCGAACCGAATTAAATCGGTTTTAACCAAATATAATTTAGTTCGGTTCGGTTTTATGGTTTTTAAAAAATTCGGTTGGGTTCGATGCACAGCCCTAGCTCGAAATATAATTGATAAAAAAAAATATTAACTAAGCATTAAAGAAAAAAATCATGTTGCAAATTGAGGCACATGCTTGATAATTTTTGACTTAGATCTATAATTATACCATCAAATAGTTACAATTAAATTAATCACATGTCTCTAAAGTAGATTTCTTTTAAAATCCTCCAATCCCCAACTCTCCTACCTTTCATCTAGGGGTGAGTAAAAAAACCGAAAAAGCCGAACCGACCGTCAAACCGAACCGAAAATACGGTTAACCGAACAGACGGTTTAGGTTACGGTTTTTATTTTTTAAAATTTTCGGTTTTCGGTTCGGATTCGGTTTTTACCCTAAGAAAACCACGGGTATAGGTTAACCGACCGAAACTATATATACATATATATTTTTTAAATATTTTATAATTCTTAAAAGACCCAAATCCCAAACCCATATATTTTTTAAATATTTTATAATTCTTAAAAGACCAAAATTATATGTACATATATTTTTTAAATATTGTGTACACTTATCTTCCTTTGCATTCACTAATTAATTCTAGCTTTTTTTTCTTTAATATAAATAATTGTGTAAGTGAACATATGCAAGTGAATATATATTTTTTTCTTTATAAGTTGGTATTGTTTAACTTGTTTTCCACAAATGTGCATGTTGTAAAATATGTGTTGGAATAATAATACATTACATAATAATAAAATATGTGTTGTAGATTTTTTTTTTTCCAACGGTTAAAAACCGAAACCGCCGGGTAACCATCCATTTAACCGGTTAACCGTTTCCAATGGTTTAGGTTTAGATTTTAAATATATAAAAACCGAATCTAACGGTTCAATTAGTATTTTTACATCACGGTTTGGTTTGAGCACCCCTACTTTCATATGATTGTTTTACCCTTTTTCTTTTTCTGGATACCTTAAAATTTTCAGCATCTCACTTGGTTGATTGGAAGTAATTAAACCATTAATTAAAACATTATTTTTTGATAATAACCATTAGTACTTATACAACCTTTCTTTTGAATAGATCACAAATTAAGAATAATAATGTAATACAACTTTGATTAAACTATATAATTAATGTCTTCATCTTTAAGAATTATTCAGCCCAATGCAAGATTAATTAACTTTACAAAAGTATCCAAAGTAGGTCTTCGGTCATTGGCTTAATAAAGTGTTAAAGTCGTGTTATTTTTTGTATTTTTTTGACTAATGCAATTTTTTTTAGCAGAGAATCCACGACAGCTTAGTCAAACGAGGAAAATTCTTCTCAGGATATATAGATATAGGTATCATCCATATATATTCAAATTAGTACATAATTAAGGAATAAGTCAAACGAGGAAAACTAAGAGTAGCTGATGCCTTATTCTTCTTTTGGCCATGTCACTGTCTAGTATTCAACTATATAATTTTTTTTGATAAGTTATTCAACTATATAATTATCATATTTACATCATGGAGAAAATTCTTTCAGATGTCCATTTATACATAACGGATAACAATTCAATGCCAGTTTATAATTATATGTTCCAAACTTAAATTTATATAAAAGAAATATATTAAAGATAAATTCAACTATATATGCATTAAAAAGTGTTGGAGTTTATATATTCAAAAATACCGAAAAGTAACCATGTATAATAGGAGAATTGCTAAATATCAAAAGGAGATATAACTGGCTTTACTATTGCAGTGTGTTTGATATATATAAATAATTTCGTAAAATCGGAAATTTTATTTGTGAATTTATATGTTTTTATATTTGATTTAAATTAAAATTCATTTAGCTATAAATAAATTTTATAAAATTAATAAAATTTATTTACAACTTCATCAATATTTGTATTTGGTTTAAATCAAAATTTATTTAAAATTCTAATTTCTAAATTTCATGAACTTGAATATGAGTATTAATCCATTAAATTTGTGAATGAAATGGATGTAATTTTTATTATAACAAATTTAGTTTATCATATATGCCAAATATAAGAATTTATTTGCAAATAAATTCTACATTGAATTTATTTGTAAATGAAATAAATTCTGTATCAAAAATTAAACCGAACAAAGCCTTAAAATTGTAATGTTTATTAAATTGATAACTAGATCAAATCTCATCAAATTTAGTGAAATTTGTAAATAAATTCTAAAATATAAATGATATAATTTTATTGTAATAAAAACACACTACAAGAAAAGTGATTTTTGGTAACGATCTTTTACAACCAACATTAAAAGTCGTTGTAAAAAGTGTATTTTTTGTAACGAGTTTTAAATCTTGTATTGAAATATACTTTTTAACAACTTTAAAATATTATTATTAAAAATAATTTTTTTAATGATTTATCACAACGATTATCAATAGTCGTTATGAAAAGATGAAATTTTTATGACAACTTATTTATATCATTGTGAATATTAATATTCTTAAAATAATTATAATTTTTCATAATTAAAATTAAATTTATCATAACGATCTTTAATAACGATTATTAAAGTTGTTATTAAAAATAATTTTTAACAACGATTTATCAGAAAGACTATCAAAGTCGTTGTAAAAAATTAATTTTCTGTAATGAATTTTTTACATCATTGTGAAATATTAATATTTAAAATGAATATAAACATCACAAGTAAAACTAGTTTATCGTATCAATCTTTAATAACGACCATTAAAGTTGTTGTTTAAAATAATAGTTAATAACGATATATCATAACGATTATCAAAATCGTTGTAAAAAGTTAAAATTTTTTAATCACTTTTTACTATTATTGTGAAATTTTAATATATTTTTTTGTAACTACTTATTTTATATCATTGTGAAATATTAAAATTTTAAAATGATTATAAATATCATAATTAAAACTAATTTTGTAATAATAATTTTTAACAGCGACTATCAAAGTTGTTAAAATAATTTTTAATAATGACCTATCATAACGACTATAAAAGTCGTTCTAAAAAGTTAAAATTTATGTAACTACTCTTTTGTATCGTTGTGAAATATTAATATTTTAATATGATTATAAATATTATAATTAAATTAAATTCATAGTAACAATCTTTAACAACGACTATCAAAATCATTAAAAATATTTTTTAGTAATGATCTATCACAACAACTATCAAAATTGTTCTTAAAAGTTAATTTTTGTAATGACATTTTTTTTATCGTTATGAAATATTAATATTTTTAAAATGATTATAAATATCATAATTAAGATTATTTTGTTAAAACTATTTTTAACAATGATAGATCAATATTAGTTGGTTATTTTATTCTTTAAAAATATATTTTTATAAAAAAATATTGATAATTTAGTTTTTTTGTTATAATTTGACAAAGGTAGGTCTCGAACTTGAGATCTTTACCCCCTGTCCACATAGGTAGTATCAATTCACAAAGAGTGGATTTGTATAATTTAAGTAGTTAACTCATGTAACATTTAATTGTCAATAAATAAATTTATTAAAAAAATAAAAAAAGTAGAGACTTAATTTGTAGTTATCCCAAATTGTTATTAAAAATAAGTTTTAATAAATTAAGAGTTTAATTATCAAAAAAACAAATTAAAAGTTTTCTGGAGTAGGAATAATTAGTAAGTTAATTGTTTAATTTGTAGAGTAATCTCCATCAAAAAAAAAATTGTAGAGTAATCATAACGATATGCATTGACCTTTTTTTCAAAAAAAAAAAAAAAAACTAAGATTTTTTTTTGATGAAAATAAGAAACTAGATTTACTCTTTATCGGTTAATAACTATATGAAATTTAATAACGCATTCGTCATTATCCTACAGTTGGAATTCAAATGTTAAGACCTAAATCTCTTGCTTTCTGAAAGTTACGAACATAATGCCCAAACAAATCATAGCCTTTAATTTTAAATAAATTAATAAATCGTTGAAATTCAATTTTTTGGAGTTAATCTAAAAGCCAAGTCCCTTCCCTTTTTTTTTTTTTTTGTGATACTACTAATTTTGTTAGTGGCGTTCAAATCTTTCCTCAGTTGGCACCATTGTTCGCATCAAGATGGTAGAAGTGATCTTTAATTTTACTAGTCATTTAACTTCTCAAGTATATATGTGTGCGTGTGTGTGTATATATTATTGTTGCATTATTCATTTCATCCTATCAGGTGATTGAATCCTTTTCTTTATTTTTCTTATTTTCTTCTAAAACTTATATATTTGAAGTGGGCAATTGATTGAGAATATCATTTTATGCTTTTATCCATTTGTCAGGAATTTCAAGGTCTTAGTGCAGCTAGCTATACTTGTGAAAGTTTATGATACGATATGCAAAGAAAAGCCAAACGCTTTCCTTCTGATTCTTGCACTGATGTCAGCATTAGTCTCCCTTTGCTTTCGTGTGCTTTATTAAAATTTATGAAACAAACACAAGAGAAGAGAGGAAGCTATTGAATGATTTCTCTATGCAGCTCTAATAATTGCAACAAATCTTATGGCCATTGTGTTTGCTCTTCTTCCACTTCTACTCATCGTTTAATTTGCCTCTTAGAATAACAATTAAACCACATAAAGAGGAGGATTATTTAGAAGCATTCCCACAAAGACAAGTCTACTACTAGAACACGGATGATGCAGATGGAGAATGTCAAGATAAAGATGAAATGGACCTTTTACAAGCAGATGCTTGATCATTTTCAATGTATTTTTATTTTCTTGTATTATTTTTTTTCACATACATACTGTAATTCATTAATTTTAGTATGAAAATTTTATTTGTTGCCATCTAGATTGTGTCATTCACCTTTTAAATATCTTCAAATCAAATAAATTAGTTGCAAATTAAAATAATATTTTAGAAATTAAAATTGGCTATCAATTTCTTTTAAATTATATATATATATATATATATATATATATATATATATATATATATATTTAATTTTAATAACAATTATTTTATTGCTACAAAAAAATATTAACAACGACTAATAGGTCTTTACTATAATTTTTCACATGTTATTAACATTTTCTAAATTTTATCATTGCAAAAAATTTTAGTTTTAACAATGACAATTAATTCCATCCACTATTATTTTAGGTAACTAGAATTTAGTCGTTTCTAAAACAATGAATCTATCGTAACTATTAATTTATAATTGTCGTTGTAAAAAACATTAAACAACGTCAATACGCGTTACGACTAAAAGTCGTTCTTAAAAACTTTTAGCAAGGATGAATCAAGTTTTTGTAGTAATTTTTATTGTTGCCAAAAGTCTCTTTTCTTATATCCTTTAAATATTATATTCTTAGTTTATCAAACCAAATGTAGGGATTCATTTATAAATAAAATAATTCTTTAATATTCAACCACATAAAGCCTTATTCCAAATCTCTTTTTCTCCCCTTGTGTGACTGATTGCCATCATAGCTGATATAAGAACTAGTTATTATATACAAATCTATTATACAAAACGATATTAGAGTTTACTTTTAGATATATGCCTAAAATTTTCAAGATGGACTAATTTGTATACATTAATTAAAATAACTTGTTAGACAATTAAAAGATACACATATTTGATATTTGATTTTATAAATTGAAACTGATCATAACTTTTCTACTCCTGAGATATATCGTTTTGTCTTGCCTAGCGATATGATAGAAATTATTAATCAATGTGCAGGGAATAATTCAAGTCTCAATAACATGCACACAAGGGGGAAGAAATAAAAAAAAAAAAAAAAAGTACCCTTTTGCAAAAAATTAAAAAAAAAGGCAAAATTCCTCCATGCGCAACAGATAAAGACTATAAGAGTATTGTCAATTTTCACAATCAAAACTTGAGATCTTAAATTCCCCACCAAGAACAACTCTACACACAAAATGTCTAGCAAGTGTTTAACTCAGATTAAGACCGGTTCAAGTGTGTGTGTGTGTGTGTGTATGAAAGATATGGAGAAATTAATTGGTGCTCTTCTCTTCTTCTTCTCTCTCTGCGTGTGAATGGATTATTTGCATGTGAAGATGAACTCTCCATGTTTTTATGACTGTGCCCTAACCTCCATACTTGACACGTGGTTAGTGGGCTGTTTTTGTTCATTTTGTTTGCTTTTTAAGGGACATGCTAATGTTTTCATTATTTGTCTGTTTAAGCATGTATTTCCTAGGACAATTTAAGTATATACCGTAGTACTTCAATTTTTTGCAATGTATTGAATTAATGAATCCAATTGGCTCAAATTTTGAATTTTGTTGATGGGATTGGAGGTGCCTTTATAATAACTAATTTTCTTCTCATGTTCTTTTTGCATGTGAATAATATAACTACTAGAATTATATTATTTCTAATTTATATAAAATAAATTAAGTAAAATATATGATAAAAATTAAATACTAAAATTTTATAAATAATAGTATCTAATTTTATATTATTAATATTAAATTATAATTGATATTAAATCAAAATAGATACAAATTTTAAAATAATTAAACAATAAAATTATAATAATAAATATAACATAAATAGCATTATATAAGACTATTATATTAAATTGAAGTATGTAATTAAAATTATTAAACAGTAAATAATAATCCGAGTTAAAATTTTAAATAAAATAATTTATATTAATAGTATATTATATTTGATGAAATGACATCATGACGATACACCGTAACTATTTATATTTGTCTAAAATATCATTTATCAAAATCACATACTCATT